>JADLZN010011874.1:47500-235000 GCA_018155175.1 Sinocyclocheilus anophthalmus
CGTGGACTCATAGGGCCGTCAGCGGTCCTGTTCAGGGCTCTCATGACCCGCCTCGAGAGAGCGCCTCACCTCGGTCGTTGATCTTCTGGAATTTCCCCCAACCCCCCCCCCCTCCCCGCTGCTGGCTCTGATGTCTCTGTAGTGGTTAAAAATGAGATGTAATTCGTTTTGGGTAAATCTAACAGCAGTCTTTGGTCTCATTAATCTGTTATTTGTTCCAGAGCAAAGTTTTGGCTGAGGGCAAAACGTTATTATTTTATATACTTCAATGCTGTATAGTATATGCTGTTCCTTTTGTATTTTTGACTGAATTGCCTGGCAACTTTAATGATGACTGGGTCTTATAATTAATATTTTATTGCAAATAACAGTACAGATTATTTAAAGGTGACCTATTATGCAAAAATAACTTTTATAAGGTGTTTGAACACAGTTTTGTGGCCGGAGTGTGTGAAAACAACCAGCCTGTAATGGTAAAAATTCACCCACTAATTTTTTTTATAATCCAAATAAATCATAAACAGTCTCTCCAAAGAGCGGTTCTAGTTTTCTCCCTATTATGACGTCATACTCAGGAAAGTCCCGCCCATTTGTGATGCTCTCTGCGCTATTAGCATAGACCCCGGGGGCCCGCCCCCGCCCTGAGTGAGAAGCAGCAGTCTGCCATTACTGTTTTCGGGGCTTATTGCTTTATAAAACGGTTATATACGTAGTAAGGTTTCACAAAATACAGAGCAAATAAAGTGTAATGATAATAAACACAGTATTCTTCCACCAAACAATGTAGCTCCTCAGAAACAGTTTTGTGGTTTGCAAATCTTAAACAAAGGTTTGTGTTTACTTTGGGGAGGTCATGTACAACAGCTTGAACCAGGGCTCAGGCCAATCAGATCAAGCAACAAAACCTCCTCCGCTTTATAATATATATATATATAAAATGATGATCACGGATCAGGTCAATCTGCAGGTCAGAGATTACGAACATCAAACCACGTCTGTACCAAATCATCACGCCCTAAATACTGGCATTGTTACGGGACTTTCACTCCGTGCTCTTCATCATCATTTTGAAACGCTCCAATTAAGCGAACACCAAAGAGTTTGAGGTCTGAGCATCTCAAGTTCTGATCTTAGACTTCAATAGCGAAATGTCACGGACGAGGAAACAGAAAGTTGATGCATCAGTCGGTTTTGAACGGACTCAAGAAAATGCATGATCCTGCTGCCACAGGCGCGTCTGAACACCAGCGCTATTGAGGAGCTCATCATCTGCAGTCAGGGATGTTAAAGGTGTTCGGGTCAGCTCTCGAACGGAAACACTGAAGCGCAGTTGTGTTGCTCTGCGTCAGTCGAGTGCGTGAAGACGATCACTTAAACACTGTGACAAACAGTCAGAAGTCAATGCTCTGTCACAGATTGGCAGAAAAACAAGAACGGCCTGCTTTTTTATTTTGATAAGCAATATTTGCCGTTTCTAAAACTCCCTAATCCACATTTTGCATGAACACGGACGTTCAAACTCTTTTATATTCAGTTTTGTTTACGTTTCATCAGCCAGTAGGAGTGAAAGCGGACTGAACAACAATGTTTGGGAATATACTGGAAAATATAAGGCGATGTATTAAATAACACATTTCCATATATGGGAAGCTATGCTAATGTTTTTTTAATATATTGCAATATATGCATGGACCATATCTGGTTATATATTGATACATATACATATATATAGCATTGAAGACAAAAACTGCACTAAATTTTCACATGTAACAGCTTTATCGAAACTCAATTAATTTCTCTCTGATGAGTTAATGCATAGGTCTGCTCAACACAAGTTCACAAACTTTTTTCTCACTTTATATTGTTCATATGTTTAAACATTTGATATATGATAATATGTGTGTTGTAAGTAAGAAAAAAGTGTTACCTGAAAACAAATATTATAATTTTAGGATTTTCAATATATAATAACATTTAAGGATTTTTTGGACAGCATTACATTAACGCCATATTTACAAAAAATAAGAATTTGTGGAAATTCGTGACCACATAAATGTAGGCTATTATGGGCTCGAACAGCATCCAAAAGCATGGTCGCGATGTAACATTTTCCAGCTAACCAATTATTCCTCTAATAAACAAAGCTTTTATACCACACTTGTCTTAATCAGAGCTTATAATTTGTAATAAATAATTACTGGATTCAAAACGGCAATTAAAAGGTGCTGTGACCGACACTGATTATACGTTTTCCCGGAGCATTCAATGCTGTCACTAAACGGTGATGCCACAACTACGAGCATTGTTCACAAGTTTCTGCAGGACCTAACTAGCCTAGGCACAGGTTTTCAAGCCCTGGGACAAGATGGGATGCTTTAAGGAAAATGTATAGCCTATGTAAGTAATAGGCCTAAAATAACAATTTGTTTTCATTACAAAAAAAGCGAAATATATCTGACTTAAATAATTAAGCTAACAGATTTAAAACAGAAGTGTGGCGCGGAGCTCCATAAATAAGTTTTTTTATGTTTCAGCTGTTCGGTCGTGCCGGCACCTCTCGTGCACACACCCCACATATTCTAGCAATTCAAACTTACATCGCAGTCTGTTCATTATCGAAATAAAATAGTCAACCAAACATATAAAAGGTTACACTGGTCAGTTTAAATAGACCGTAGTATACCGGTCCACTCTGCTGTTATGCCAAGGACGTTTTTGCTCATGTGAAGAGGATGATCTTTTCCGTCTATATGCGAATACGTGTGAAGTACAAGCCTAGTTTACATTATAAATATTAGTTTAACATTCAAATACATTACGAATATGAAAACATTTGGATTTGTGCCGAAACAAAAAAAAAACAAAAAACGAAAAATATGAGACGTGGTGATAAACCTCCAAATACCTCTAGCCAAACCCGCGCTCGCTCCGTCACGATCTAATGCACTGTAGATGCCGAATTTTAAAAACAAATAAGCCTACCACCACGCAAGCAAAATTTAAATCTGACATTTTCCGGAACAGGATCCAGCAGGATCAAATTAAGTACTGGTCATAATACTCACATAATAATGTTTGATGTGAGCAACAGTGTGTTTTGCTGCAGCAGCGCCGATGGAAGCGGTTCACTGACTGCGCAGCACAGCCACACGCGCCACAGTTACGTTTGGGATCATTTTATTTTAAATGCCATAATGTCAGTTGAAAACATTGCAATAGTGTTTTAAAATACAACAACGAGCACCACGAAACCATTTAAAGAGGCGTGTTCAGCGGTCTCTGTGTCGGGATAGGAAACAGTCAACAAAGTGAAATGATCTCAAACGAGCTCTCTTCATATTATCAAATGATCATAATCACATCTATTCATTTTACAAAAAATCCTGGGGCTACTAGCTATTGGTAAGAAAGCGGTTTTCTTTCTTTTTTTTGAGTAACTTTTGCACATCCTGTCATGCCGGGCTGCATAGACGAATTTTGCAGCATTGAGGTTAACGATTAATCGATTAATTGATCGTTAATTTAAACGACGATCTATCATGGAAATGATCGAAAATTGACATCCCTAATTGTGATTAATAATATAGTAATTATTATTGAGAAAATAATTGGAGGAAAATATGCAAGTTTGCTCAGTGATTTTGCTTTGGAACCTTCAGAAAACTTTTAACTCGATTTTTCTCAAAATTGACTAAATTGAATATCACCTTCAAACGGCTGTAGCTCAGTAATTTTTTGTTGATTCCAACAAGTTCTATATAATTTTGAAGGTATTTTAATGGAGAATGTGAAAATAAAAATAACTAATTTTTGAAAATTTGCTCATTGTGACTAATTTTGCCAGCACAGGTCACAAATATTCATATTAAATTTCTGTCTTGCAAAATTCCATTATTTATAGATTTTACATGTCCCAGATGGGTGTTTTGTCTTCTTCAGAAAAAGACAGGAAAGAAATTAATGTGTGATTGGTCGCGTGCAACTGTTGCCTGACTTTTGGGTTTTGTGCCCATGGACATGCTTACTATTGTTTGACTTTATTTTTATTTATTAAGAAGCCTTCGTTGCTTGTAAAGCTTTGAAATCACAATGGATACTGTGGCAAGGTTAAATGATTAATACATTTCTATTGTTGTGTATGCCCAAAAAAGATTCCCCCCCTGCCCCATCCTCAGAGACTGCTTTACCGGGCACTGTGTATCACACGGGTGGACGGGAAGCACAGGCAGTCTTCTTGTACCAGCCACAGAGTAGGGAATTCCGTATATTATGACCAACGCTTACTGGGCAGCGACAGGATATCCTCTCTACAAAAGACAGTACACAAGTAAATTGAATTACATCTGTAAAAATTTTTTTATAAATCTAATTCAAGCATCATCTGACTTCATAAGTTCCAGCTTTTTAACATCCACCAGGGACCAATGAGGTGGGCCTTAATTGGGGGTAAATTTTTTTTTATTGAAATTTTAAACTTTTGACTGTTCTGATTCATATGACTCTCTAACCATTATGCCACAACTGCCCCTTTGTTTCTCCAGAAGTATGGGCAGTTGTGGCCTACTGGTTAGTGGTTAGAGAGTCGGACTTGTAACCCGAAGGATATGGGTTTGAGTCTTAGTACCGGCAGGGATTGTAGGTGGGGGAGTGAATGTACAGCGCTCTCTTCACCTTCAATACCACGACTGAGGTGCTCTTGAGCAAGGCACCAAACCCCCAGTTGCTCCCCGGCTGCTGGTCAAATGGCTGCCCACTGTTCCCGTGTGTGTGTGTGTGTGGTGTGTGTGTGTGTGTGTGTGTGGTGTGTGTGTGTCACTAATCACTGCTGTTGTATATGGGTTAAATGCAGAGCACAATTTCTGAATATGGGGCACCATACACTCTTAAAAATAAAGGTTCACAGCGATGCCATAGAAGAACCATTTTTGTCCCCTATGTGGATCCATTAAGAACCTTTAACATCTGAAGAACCTTCTGTTTCACAAAAGGTTCTTTGTGGTCAAAGAAGGTTCTTCAGATTACAAAAAGGTAAAAAAAGATGGTTCTTTAAAGAACCTTTGACTGAATGGTTCTTTGTGGAACCAAAAATGTTCTTCTATGGCATCGCTTGAAGAACCTTTTGAAACACCTTTATTTTTAAGCTTTTACTTGGCAATGTGTCACAGCAATGGCAGAACACTCGCAACTTCTTTGTTATTCTTGATCTCCGCAGTCCAATCTCAACGAAATGTGTTTTGTTTCCATTTCTTATGAAGGGCAGGTGAGAGCAGAAGATTTCAAAAGTCCAAAAATAAGGGCCACCCTACTGAACAGTTTTTGGTCTAAATGTTTCACAACACAATGCTGATATTATTTATAGTTCTCCAAAAGTCAACTTTCCATGAAAACCCCACACATCATTTCAGCTTAATTTGAGAGTGTTTTGTGCCTCCTATCTAACTCAACATTTAAACCTGTCATCTTTGTGAAGGCTCCTCTGCTCTTCTGTACATGAACCTTCTCTTATTCTTCCTAACAAAACTACAAACATCAATTAGGACACCATGATTGAGTGATTGTAGGAAGTCAGGAGGAGCACAACTTTTGACAGTGACATGTCTTTTACTTGTTCCCACGAGAGGAACGTAGGCTAATCATGTGGAATATGGCAACCCACATAGCATCAACGCTGTGTTTTTTTCCATTCTTCCATGGTTGTTGTTTTTTTTAAATACGCTTTAATGGAAACCAGGTCCCAGGCTGCTTGAAACACCACAACAAGCCTCATTTTTGCCATTTTTTAGTCTCTGTGCGGGAGGAATGCATTACACAGCTGGCGGAAAGGGGGGGCGAAGTGCCGGACTAAGGTCAGCACTGGGCAGACATCAGGGGCAGGTGGGGGGCTGTGTGCTGTGGGAATAATGTGTGTACAGCAACAGAGACAAGAGATTTTTACGAGAAAGTATTCCTTCTTAAGTGGGCTGCTGGGGGACTCCTGCTGAACAGGGCAGCTGTGAAGACAGCGAGAGTTGTTAGGTTTTATAGAATGTGATTCACCGCTCATGTTTGTGTGCAGGCGTACATATGTGAATGAGGCTTCGATGGAAAATAAGAATAAGAATAAGAATGTGGTAGACACATTTCAGAGCGGTCAAATCCAGTTTGACTCACTCAGACTAATATCTCTCAGTTGTACAGTGTGAGCAGCATCTTCTTGTAACTCTGATTTAATGGATTTAGATGTACAGTGTTTCTAAAATATGAGTGAGAATGAGTAATGACTCATAAAACATGTGGACAAAATGTACAACATATGAGCTTTAGGAAATTTCATGATGAATTATGTCTGAGACAGGCATAAAGTTACTGTCTTTGACACCATTTAGACATTTTTAATGTGTGTTTTATTTTTTTGTGTAAATGTTAAATTTAAATGTTAAGTGTAAATGTCGTTACCGAAACTATTATGGTTTGTTCACACTTATTTTAACTTGAGATGGTGACTTTAGAATGAGATGCACATGTGAGAGGCACTGAAAAAGTGAGGATGTCTGCAAATACATAGAAAAATAATGAAAAAGTGAACCTGTCCACCCAAAAGAGGTTTTTGTATTCCACTTAACTAATTTTGAATTATTTTTGTTTTTTTTCAATGTAAATGTGCACTATATAGCTGTCTTTCATCTTTGCACCACATCGTGCTGCTTTTTAGTGTCTCCTGCATGAGCATTGTGCTTTAATACCAAAAAACTAGTAATCAGCATTGCAGTGCTGGCCCACTAGTTAGAACAACAAAAACCAGTGTGAAAGTTTGTGCTGATCTAAGATTGTATTCTATTGTATTTTTTGCAGGGGAGATTTCCCAGAAGGCTGCTCTTATAACAAAAAAATCTAAATAATACTGTTTTGCCTGGCAACACAAATAACCTGTGTTACAATGCCACAACAGAAAGCGTTCAGAGAGTAGGTTCAAAAGAAGGAAATCACTTATGCAACAAATGTCACCCGTCCTGGGCAGCAGAGGGAATGACACCGCTTCCTGTCCCGAGCGTACTCATGGCTCCTATCATCAGCTTTACCTGGCCCCAGACCAGCAGTGAACCTTCACTGTAATAATAGCACACAGAAGAGATCTGAGTTAAATGAAGCTCTTTATCAAAGTATAAAAAGGTGGCATTATGCAAGCGCAGAAAATTGGGACTGACTGATGTGAAGGATGTGTTTAAGGACATCTGATTCATCTGGGTCTGCCTTGTTCTCTCACACACATGTTGACAGAGGTGACCCCTCCGTGGGGGGCACAGCTGTACCTCTGGCCTCCCTCCTCTGATCTAGAATGTATACACACGCTCAAATGCACTGTTTCCACATCTCTACCAGCTTAAACCTGTCCAGCACAGAGTAGACTGCACTGAGCTGGATTCTGGAGTTCCACATGGGAGCGGAAAGGCTATTGCATAACATTCAGAATCAGAGTCTCCAAATCACACTGGAATGCTCTCAAAAAGTTAATCTTGTAATTTCTTAGAGTGTTCCATATATGGTTTGCTTGACCACAGTTTTGCCTTGTGCTTGTATTATAATTCTTCAGAAAGAACTGTAAAGCACATCTTGTATGCTTGAACAAAAAGTTGAAACTTGAACCTGGAAACTTGTTGCAGTGTTATGTTACTATATTGGAGGCTGTCAGTTTGACCACATTGTGGCTTTTGTGATGCTTTTGTACTTGGGATGTTAGTGTGTCACTGATTGTGTGTTGTGTTATATTGTGCTTTCTGTAGGGTTGGTAAAGGGATCTCGTCTACCTGATCCACAGCTGCTTCCTGCCGAAGACACACACCTTCAGCATGTTGGTGGCACACTCACTCTCATCTGCAGGTACTGTGCTCATCTGCTGTCCCACCTCACACAAACACTAAATCTAAATATGTTAATTTTATTGATGTTAAACCAGTAAGCATTCCAATATACAGACAGAATAAATTTGAACTCTTTTTAGAAAAACATAAAACTACCAAATTATTTTAAATAGCCCTTTTAAAACCATCTTATGATAAATATTTTGTTGTATATATTACACCAAAGAAAGAAAGTCATACAGGTTTGGACAACTTGAGGAATGAACACCCATAGTAAAGATAACGACAACATTTTATTTTTGGGTAAACTTCTCTTCTGTTAAGCCGTGGGGTGGCAGATGGTGTGTATCCAAGCACACTAATCTCACACCATCACTTGCTTTTGCTTTGACATGGGATGAGAGGCTTTCAGAAGGCAGTATAATCCCAAAATAGCTATCTCATCCAAATGTAGCAGAAAGAGAAGGGGGACGGGGGCATCTGAAACATTCACATTTGGACTCTGAGAGAGCATTGCATGCTATTGCAGTCATGCCAGGAATGCTGACCCCGAAGAAGCTTAACTAATGTAAAGCTTCCTAGAAGGCCATGTGAGCCAGAAGCTGATACTGTCTTTGGCTCTGGTCAGAGATTTGAGGCTGAAGTTGCATGACCCATCAGTCTAGAGGCAGCAGCAGTATATGAGATAAGTCTGATTCTCCACTGGGGTCCTTTTTATGTACTCTTTTAAAAACAAACACTGTTTGAAACATGTAATTTAGACACTTCATCCATTAAATACCTGTTCCTGTGTAAAGTGGGACACTAAGAAACTTTAAAACTTTCCAATATGTGACCCTGGACCACAAAACCAGTCTTAAAGGGGTCATATGATGTTGCTAAAAAGAACATTATTTTGTGTATTTGGTGTAATGAAATGTGTTTAGAGGGTTTAAGGTTCAAAAAACACATTATTTTCCACATACTGTACAATTATGCTTCTTCTCTATGCCCGCCTTTCTGAAACGTGTCGATTTTTACAAAGCTCATCGGTCTGAAAAGCGAGGTGTGCTGTGATTGGCCAGCTATCCAGTGTGTTGTGATTGGCCGAATACCTCAAGCGTGTGACGGAAATGTTACGCCCCTACCATACTGTGATGATGCCCTGTCAGGCTGGAGCGATGATTCAAAAACATGTAAACCCATTATAAACGAGGCATTCGTTGCATCCAGTGGGGACATAATTATGGATTATAATAACTTATACTGTCTTTTTACGCGTTGCGTTGCATCGCGCCGCGTAAACATAAAACCATGTCTGCATTTGTGATCGGAGAAATGACAAACAACAAGCCCTCCTCTACACTGCCCAAAACTCGCGTTTGAATCATCAGTGGCAAATTCTTTAAATATAAAAACTTACTTACAGTCTGTGAGTCAGAACAGCCAGCATTGTAGTCTACTCTACCGGTCCAGGAAACAGTCCTCCGTAAAATGTGCTGCACACATCTAAATAGTTTGGTTGAAGTGTTCTGGAACAGTGTTGTAAATACCACTTAACCACTGATTTCTAGTCGTGTCCATTTTTGGAAGGCCAAACAAAGTAGTTTCGCTTTCACAACGAAACACAGCGTCACACACGGTGGCCTAGAGTGAGCGGCGGCGGCCTAGAGTGAGCAGAGGCTGGTGGCTAGAGTGAGGAATGGCCGGCGGGCTAAGTGAGCGGAGGCCGGTGGGCTTGAGAACGGCGCGACCGGCGGATTCGACGAAGGAGCGTCCTGAGGGCTTGCGGCAACCACATGTGACGACCCCGGGCTGGACTCCGCTTCGTCCACGGTGAAAACCGATCCACAGCGCAAAGTTGTTGTATATCCTCAGCAACCAGCACGGATCAGCTATAGGCATGACGAAGCGGATACCGTCCTCTTTTGGAAGACCAACGCAAGTCAGTTCGCTTTCCCACAATAGTCCCAGCTCCTTCGGCCGGGCGGTGGCGGCAACAATACTACAGTGAGAACATTTGGGCGGCGTTCTGCAAATCTTCCCACATCGTGATGTAGATATGTGGGGCGTGTTAGAACGATCCGTTTTAGGTGGGTGTGGCTGACTCTTAACTTTTATGATGAATATCTCTTTGGATTTGAGACTTTCGTTTTTGCAACTTTACAGATCTCTTTAGCACCAAGAGCTTGTAACACTCCAAAGATACGGAACAATTGAAATCGTATCATATGACCCCTTTAAGTCGCTGGGGTATATTTGTGGCAACAGCCAAAAATACATTGTATGGGTCAAAATTATTTTTGGAAAAAAATTTTTGTTTTTTTTTTATTGATTTTTCTTTTATGCCAAAAATCGTTATGATATTAAGTAAAGATCATGTTCCATGAAGATATTTAGTAAATTTCCTACTGTAAATATATTAAAACTTTATTTTTGATTAGTAATATGCTTTTAACTTAATTTGGACAACTTTAAAGGTCTATTTTCTCAGTATTTAGATTTTTTGCACCCTCAGCTTCCAAATTCAAATAGTTTGATCTATCCTCGGCCAAATATTTGTCCATCCTATCAACCATACAGCATGGAAAGCTTATTTGACGAAAATTAACCCTTATTACTTGTTTTGTGGTCCAGGGTCACATATAAGCCCGTTTGAATATGCTGATAATATGGATGAGGAATCTGACATGCTCAGTTCATTTTCAGTAATTCGGAAAGCGATCTTGAAACAAATCTTGAAACAGATCTTTAAAACAAATGTGATCAGGAACCGCAGAAACATCAGTCAACGGAGGATTTGTTTTAAACTGGTCTTTCTATAAACCCTCCTTATGCTTAATTCTAAAGTTATGCTCAGGATGCCAATCAAAAGCATCTGCTGTTGATTTATTTTGGTTACTTTTAGGATTATGTTTGTAATGTCAGAGTAAACTAAAAGAAACTGCAGAATGTGTTTGTATGTGGTTGGTGGTAAAAAGTAAAAAAAAAACAATATAATAGCGGCAGATACTCTCTGCAATGATTATTTAATCTGGCATAAGCCTACTTGCCTTTGAAATTGTTGCTAATGTTCTATTTATATGGTGTGACTTTCATTAGAGGATCAACTTCCCTGCACTGGAGGCTAGCTAACAGAAATGTGTCATCGGTATGGATTGAGCTGTGTGAGGAGAGAATGCACAAGTACTGCAGCAAGCTGGTCATACACAACCTGATGCACAACGACACTGGCTTCTACACATGCGGCGGTCACCAAAAGTCTAGAGATCATGAGGTGTCCACATATGTTTTTGTTAAAGGTAAGATAATAAAAATACTTACTACTGATTGTAAAAAATTGGTTTAGTAAAAATTGTTTTTTTGACATCATATATGTGTACATCACTGTATTTGGTTAGAAATGATCCCTAAGGGATAAACCAAGGAACTTGCCACTTTCCTTCCAATTAATTGCCAGAAGAGATTTCGAAGAGATTTTGAGGAAAAAAGAAATGAAGTAATGAGAAACTTCACTTCACTGAAACTACAAAAAAGCCATAAACCTGTTAGCCGGGCAGTGAAGCTAGTAACTATGCAGCTATTACTGCACTCAGAAGATTTGAATAACTGACAACTGGACCATATCTGCAAGACAGATCTCAGCTGTCATAAGACTAGGAAATAGAAAATCAGTGACACAAAAAAGCAAGGCTTATATATTAAGCTGGATATCTTTAGAGATGGAAACAGAGTTTGATTGTTCTAGAAGCCTGGTCTTTGATAATTTTTGGGCTTCTAGTCTTCCTGTGCCTCCCGAAAACTGTGTAAGCTGTTAACATTTTAAGCAAGTGCAATAACTTTTTTTATTAATGTCCCTCAAAAAAGATTGTAATAATTGAAATGAATTGTAATAATGTTTCACAATATTGCTGTGTTTACTGTGGTGTTTAATAAAATAAATTCAGGTGAGAATAAGAGACTTCTTTAAAAATCTTACTTTAAAAAAAATCTCATCATCCCTAAACTTTTGAACGGTAGTGTATGTCCCAAAGAGCTGATCTGCAGTTTATCTTTAGCAAAAGACAGTACTAACTTTAGCTGTGAAAATGACAACAAAGCTCACCAAGTCTCTGGCTCACCAACTGTTTTGTTTAGCAGACCTCTTCCACTGTGGCCTGCTGCATATATAGCCAATTTAGTACCTGATAGTCCCCTGGTTCATCTCACTATGTGATTCCACTGTTTATGCGAGATAAGTTTGTTTAAAAATATATTTTATTACATGAACACTGTCAGCACACAAAAGATCTTGTTTGTTTAATCACACCAATTTCACAGCATAGCTGTACAGTAACATGGATGTCTAGGCATTGTCTGAAGTCTAAGAATTCATTGATAAAAGATTAAATACTTTTAAAAATGCCATTCAAATTCATAAGTGAATTAATGAATTTTTGTGTTTGTGGCCAGTAAATTAGATTTGTGCTTAGCAAACTGTTATTATTTTGTGTTTACTGTATTATTTTGTGCTTAATTTTAAATCACAGATCACAATAATCCATTTGTGGAGGATTACAGTTCACCACACCTGCTTTTTGCATATCGGGATGAACCTTTTTTTGTGGTCCCATGCAGAACAACGTCCCCAAATCAGCATGTTATCCTTGAGACTGTGAGTATTTTTTTATGTTAGCGGCACTGTTTTTGAACCAACTGAGTGTAAAAATATTCACATATAATTTAAGGCCGCATACAGTGGAGGTGAATGTTTTACCTGCTTTCCATGCCTCAAAGGCCTTGAAAATGAAAAAATAGGATGTGTTTTGTATGGTCTGGCATTGAAGAATGCCTTGGACCATGGGCGTCTCAGAGTTTCTCATACCCATCAAAGCCCTGAGCATGTGTATTCAGATAGAGACAGTGTGCCATATGCTCAGGGAAGCTCAAGGAGGCCTAAGGAGACACTCTGTCTGCTTCCTGTAAGAACAGGAAGGTAGTGTTATACTGTTGTTTTCACTCAAAATAGAAACTCAAGCTATAAATAAATTAACTTTTTTACACATCATGTCCATGAAGACTAGGTTATGGGAAAAAAAACCTGGCCCAGCTCACCAAAAAAATACTTTTTTACATATTTTTACATTTTACAAAAATACATATATTTTATGTATACTAGCAAGATGCTTCTTACATAATATGTTACAGCAGTAGATTCAGTCCTTCAAACTGGACTGGCAGTGAACAACTTCAACGGTGGTGTTTTTTCCACAATGGCCATGTATTGGGTCTATGGTCATTTCTCACAGTTCTTTGCTATGGATAAACACTTCTAAGCTAGATGGCACAGATAGTTATGTGACCTTTCTGCCATTGGAAGATCTGTGGCATTCGTCCTTCCTGTTTCCTTCCTTCCCTTCGTTCCTAGCAGGGCACTTGGACTCCGAACAAACAAAAGAAGTGAAATGGGGTATACAACTCAACTATGATCAGTTCTTCACAGACAAGCTCAGCCCTGTTTTACTCATTACTGGATGGGCTACTAATCATAGGCTGTAAAATCTTCACACAACTTGTTTCCTTCTTCACTGAAAGAACTGTCACTTATAAGAAAATTTGTTAAAGGAATTCTCTCCTCTTGCTCTTCAGATGAATCCTATGGCAGATCATGTAAAAAGTGGGGTGGAGTGGGATCCAAAGAGAGGATTCAAGATTCCCTTGAAATCTGATGACAGCTACCAACTGATTACGTGTATGACCAGTGTGGATAACAAACAGTTTACATCAGACTACATCCTTTTAAGGCTAAGTGAGTCATTTTAATTAAGGAGAAAATCCCAGTTACGCAATTACCTTTTGAAATCTGTGATTGAAAATTACAAAAGCTTTTTTTCATGACATAACCTGGATTCATGTTGGTACCTCCTGTTCTCTGTGCCTAGCGTTGGAGCTGAAAAACATTGCCATCAAGCCAGAACGACCAAAATTACTGGTCGGTGACACCCTGGTCCTCAACTGCTCTGCAGAGACCACTTACAACGGCAGAATTGAATTTGAGTGGCAGTTCCATAAGGGTCGGGTAAGTTATCAGGAGATGATAAGATGCTAAAGATGCTGAAGTTTTACCTAAAGACATGCAGTATTAGATTACTAGATTAGTACACATTCAGATCAACTACCTGATTTGAACTGGCATTATGTAAAGCTTGGCCTTACTGACATCATCTGAACTTCCTGTCTATGTTTTCAGATCAATCGCACTCACCATAATAACAAGACAAGGGACCAACCTGGCCAAATCATCATGATGACTAATGCATTAACCGTGCCTAATGTGACAATGGAGGACAAAGGCACATATGTGTGCATAGCATCAAATGAAGAGAAAAGGCATCAAGTTTCAACTAAAGTTACTGTATACGGTGAGGATGTGATGATGTGCCACTACCTTAACACACTCGTGCTTTTGTAGAAAAGTTTAATATATTCTTGGATTTTTTTCTATTTGTCTCTACAGAGCATCCATTCCTTAATGTGACCCATAATAAACGCAAATTTATCTCTACTGTAGAGGGTAGAAAGGTGCAGTTTGAGCCACGGGTCAATGCCTTGCCCTCACCAGACCAAGTGTTGTGGTAAATTCATGCTTTTCATAAAAAAAAAGAAATGTGACTCAGATGCCTTGAGAGGAATTTGATGTGTAGTAACCGACCAATTTATTTTATGATTATTGTATTGATTGGGTCTTATTCTTTTCTGCTGCCGATTTGTATAGGTACAAAGATGGAGTTGCCATTTCAGAAAATTCCACATGTTATGAGACAGCCGGCTACAACCTCACCATAAAACAAGTGAGGCAGAAGGATGCTGGGATCTTCACTATCGCTCTGTCAAACCAGGAGAAAGGTCTCTACAGAAACCTCAGCTACAAGCTGGAAGTCAGAGGTAATGCAGAAACCTGTATGAACTGCACAGGATTATGATCATCTGAGGTTTTTCTCTGCTGCACGCAATACTGAACCAAATAAGGCTTCCACAACTAAAGATAAAACACTAATATAAATAGCTAACAGAACAAAATAAAAAAGTTTTATTTGCATTTTAATTACATGTGAATGAAGTCAAACAGATTCTTCAGCAAGTGTTTTAATTTGTCGGGGAGAAATCAAAGTAAGCGGATGAATTGATATGCTCTTCTCAAAAAGCTTTGTAATGTGCTGACAGAACTAAGATTTTGATAATGTGATAATGTGACCAGATTTACCCTGAATTTTTGGAAACTTTTTATCCAACAATGTAGACAAGTATGATTACCTCCTCTGGCCTAATATAAAATCTTTATTTTAATGCTTCTCTGTCCTCAACCTGAACCAAAGTATTTGACATCATTACAGACCCAAAAACAAAACCAAGGTAAAAAACAATGGAAACAGAATGAACAGATTTCTGGTTGCAATTATTTTTGGGCATCATTCATCAAATGCTGAAATCTGCCTAATGCTAAAACTTCAGAATTGTTTCCATCATGAGCACAGATGCACTTAAATGAGATCTATATAGGCAATATTGCTCCCTATTTTCTCTGTATTGAAGTTCATAGAGGCCTGAATATTCTTACTCTTCCATATTAGAGTTATGAGGTGAAAGTTTTTTAGTGTTAGCCAATGATCTTCAAATGATTGGTATTCTTTTCTCGGACTGACCATTTAAATGACTGATGATCTGTATGTCCATGTGCACACAGTGAAGCCAAAGATCTTTGAGGAGGATGTGGCTCCAGGTGGCCCACAAACTTACAAATATAATGAGGGGCACCAACTCAGCTGCACTGCATTTGGGATTCCCATGCCAGACATAACCTGGTTTTGGCAGCCGTGTGACCCCAGACCTGATCTTACAGAGTAAGTCAATAATACACACACACAAAAAAAAGACTGTTTTTTTTGTTATTGTTCATTTTCAAATTTGCTTTGAATAAACATGTCTTCTGTTCAGTATTTCACGTCAGATAAAATATTGCATTACGTCTAATCACATTTCATTGTGTCAAAGCAGAAATATGTTTTTTTAATATGAAATATGAAACAAGTCTTTTTTTGTCATTTCTACAAATTTTGGTTCCATAAACAGTTGTCATCCTCTTGCTTGGGAGATCTTTTCTCTTGCTGAGGTGTTAATATCAATGATAAATGTTTGCCTTTACCCACAGCTCTCATTATTCAAATGAACTGCATCCGTTTCTTTGACATCAGTCCAAAATAAAGTATGCTTATTGATGAAAAATAGCCCCAGAGCTACATTTTGCAGTCACTGGCTCTGTAAATGTGAGGACGACTTATTGTTCTTATTCCCCAGGCTTGCATTGTGCTGAAAGCAAGAGTATTGCAGTGTAAATGCCAGCCGTTTAGTGAACCTTTATGGATGCTACGAATGTCCCCTAAACTTAGTTGGTGTGTCATGACAAGGTTTTCTCGTAATTGAGAGTAATTATTTGTCAAGGAGTACTGCCAATTTTGCGTCAAAAATACTTTGGGCTTTGTACCACAGTGCCAAAATACCACTTTGGCTGTATTAAATATAATCAGCGATGGCAGTAAACACAACAGCTCATAATATAGATGGTGAGAAGTCTTGATTTTCAACATCTAGTGAGAGGGGTACATTGGAGGGTAATTGCAATGCCCTAGTTGGAAGAAAATACAGAACCATTCTTTTATTTTCAGTAGAATTCATTTATTTCTTGAGAAGTGACCAAAAAGAAAAAGTAGCCACGTTCACACTGCCAGATTTGGGAGTTGTGGGAGTGAATCCCCTACATGATCATATTTTAGTTGCGATGTGCCATTAAGGCCCAATCCCAATTCTATTTTATACCCCTTCCCCTTGTCCCTTGAAGCAGAGTGGCAAGGGGTAGGGGTGAAAATATCCCCCTAAGAATTGGGACACCACTACTATGCCGTCACACTTCATCATACGTCGTCTAGCTCCTACAACACACACCTATACTGGTGTGCTGGTGTGCATTAGAAGCCTTTAATTACCGTTCTAATTACTGCTTTCTCTCTCACACACCCACACACACACATACACACCACACACATAGACATATTATATTATCTGTATTATATATCTATAAATATATATATCTGTATATATATTATATATATATCTGAGATCGCGCAGCTCACACATCCAGGAGAAAAAAAACTTGTCAACGCTGCCCCACAACTTTTATTAAAAACAGTTTAAATACTGAATCACTACATTATATTTTCCAGCAACGAGAGGATAAAATCATTGTTTTTGAAGTAAACTCACTCTAAAAAGAGAAACGCACAGACTCATACCGCAACTTCCATCTCCTCTCCTCTCTTTCTCTCTTTCTCTCTCTCTCGATTTGGCAATATTTGAGAAAAGTGTTTAGCCCAAGATTTTTATAATTATTGGGAGGACTAGCCCCCCTCAATATCTACGGTGGTTATTGGCCGGATGGGGGGACTGATCAGACATGAAAATATGTTGTGGCACTATCGTGCAGTCTGTAATGATATGATGTTAGTTAGCAAATATTAGCGATTTTTTGCAAACATTTCTTTGAGTAACATGACCGTAAATATGAACTCACGATTGAATGTAACATAAAACAAATTATTACTTTTCGTTAAAATATTTATTAATGCCAAAAATGCTTACATTCATGTGTCTTTTTGTTCGCTCGGTTGGGGGAGCAGCCATGTTGCCCCTGAAGCCGGTTTGCGCTGAGATAATTCATACCCCTTCGTTGGAAGTGTGGTCCCGAAAAATCTTTGTTTGAAGGCCTGTCTGGCCCTTCCCCTACCCCTACCCCACCAACCAAAAGAGAATCGAGACACCCCTACCCCTTCACGTGAACGCGGTGAAACGAGGGGTAGGGGAAAGGGGAAGGGCTAAGGGGTAGAATTGGGATTGGGCCTTAGTGTCCATAACATCATTGTTTTGTTGGAAGGTACCCATAATAGAGATCTCATTATTGCGCTCATGAAGAGGATCTCTCAGAGGTCTTCTTAATCAAGGGGCGCTGAGAAGTTATCAGCTGTCCCATGTTGACCATGAAGTTCTGGGATCAGCCTTATCTTAGCCGGCCAGAGAGTGGGGGTGTTTCCTTTGAACAGTGACGCATGACTCAGCCCTTCCTGTCACGCTGCAGTTTCCTCTCCGACCCCGACTCTCAGTAATCCGATTGTTCCTCCACTCAGATTGATGCAAAACAGGTCTTTGGTCCCCTGCGGCTTCAAGGCATAAATCACATGACTTGATACATGGTGCTCAAATTCAGAAAAAAAAAATTCATTCATCAGGGTCCATGAAACCTTACGTTCAACGGCAGAAGATAAACTTATCTGAAAGACATTGGCTAAACAAGTTAATTTGCCCAGCAGTTTCCTCTTATTTTTAAGGGAAGACCTGTTTTAAGTTTCTCACTGAAAGTAGAGGGCATTCACTGAAAGATAATGGCTGTACGTCTTGGTATTTCCTTGTGTACATCCTGCTTTGATGTCAAAAGGCAAAAACTTCCTCCGTAAACTGCAGAGCTGTATCTGACGTTAACTTATCAGAAATATCATTCCTTATTACAAATGTTGGTTCAACAATTATGATTTCTCTAAATGTGTGTGTTTTTGGCTGATAGGTGCAAACTTTACACTGATCCTCTTCCTGTTGGAGATGCCACTGAATCACACAATCATTATCCTCATAATCTGATTAAGGATGTCAGCAACATGGTTGAATTATTAAAAAGTAAAAACAAGGTATGTATTACAGTATGTGCAATTTTGATATTTATTAGTAAACGTTTTTTTGCCTTCAAAGATGCACTTCTTTTTGTTCCCTTAATTAAGTTTTATGCATAAAGAAATTAGTATATTTTTGAAAAATGTGTTCAAATCATGCACACTCACATGAGAAAAAAAGAGTAGCTGTTTATTTTATTTTACATGGAGCAGGTCTCATCATTGGAGCTGTCATGTTGAGATGAGATGACATGACCAGACAAAATGTTACTTATTTTATCTTGCTAACAACTCATGTAATTGCTCTCATAGTGGTTAATGGGAAATGCTGCATTGATTCAGTGGTATTGATAAATGAAAATTTTGCATGATGCTATATCCACATCGCTAGGTGTCAGTATATTGTCATACTGTGTTGATGACTGTCATACTGCTTACATAAAAAATACTGAGTGTACCTTTAAAAATTTAAAAGATTTGTTAGTTAAAAATATGCAATCTGACTGTAAATGGAACAATCAAGTGGAAATGTATTAGTTTAAATGTCTGCAAATCTAACTTTTAAAACCAAAGCTTTTACATAATGCTGAAACTGGGTTGCTAATCCAGATTAATGATACTTTCAGCTTCATTTTGGCCCAAAGTAATTGACCTCAAAATACTGCAGTTTATGTGCTCATGAAAAATGCTGATTTAGAAGTGAAAGGGAAGAATCCAAATCTGATGTACAGCATACATCTGTCTTCCATTTAAAACTCATAAAGTCTATTGAACATTTACATCACCAACTTGCCCTTTTAGAAAACATTTTGAGAAAATAGGTCTCAATATAATAAAGAAACCACAAAAAAGCATCAATCTGCATTATGTTTCTAGACAGCACAGTCCACTTCAGTAGTCTTATTTGGCTGAATTATCAATAGATTAGTGAAGAATGACATTCAGTGCGAATGACTATGTGTGTGTTCTCCCCTAATGGAACTGATAGCTGAGGCTCATTTAGCTCTACTGTGAATTATGCTATGCTTCCGTCACCTTCAGTGGAGAACAGAGGCCAGTAAACAGGGCAGCTGCTGCTTTGAGTGGTGCCCCAGGACAGAGTTTATACTGATATATCAGACCGTCTTACTGAGTGCACTGAAAATGCTATCTATGTACAGGGCAGTCAACTAATGTCTAATGTCAATGTAAATTGTTCTACAGTATCCATTGTTGTTTGCTTAGACAGATATCTTATGTCTGTCACTCTATCATTCTTTGCTTGTGCTGCCAAATGTTACAGTGAACACTGCAGACATTTTGGAAAACATCCCAAGAGTATGAAGGTATTTTTGGTGCAAAACTGAGTGACCGTGACAGCGGAATTTGTAGTGGTAGAGAATAGCCACACATGTGTATCATTAATCTGAAGTCACAGACAAAAGTTGCGAACTTGTAGATATTTTTTTCTCTCCCCCAAACACAACACAACAGTTACACGTTATTGAATCCTTCACTGCAGGTGCACAAACCCTAGTCTACGAATCACAAATCAAGAAACACGTACGCTCACAAGTTTTGCTACTATCGCTGCAGTGAATATGGTGCAAAACACATTCAAACACCTGCATCAAAAATGTGGTCACAGACGAATTTTGTACATCCGCAAATAGTTTGTGAATTCTTGCAATGAGATTTGCATGCTTGTAGTATGTTTTCTTACATATATATATTTTTTTTTTTCTTGGATGCTTTTTCTAGCACAGACACAAGTGCACAACTACAACGGCGTGAATCTGCTGCTAAGAGTCTCAAACACTGTTTTTCGCTTGCAAATGTCAAGTTTCACGCTCTCTCCCTTATGCACTGCCTATCTGTGTGATAAATGGTGCAATAGTGATTTGTGCATCTGTAGAGGCAATGGCGTGCACTGTTCAGAGAGCAGAGAATTTCAGCCAATCATAAGCGCTCATTTGTGCGCCTGAAACACGCCCCCTAGTTTTAACCACAACCCCGGAAAATCGCGAGCTGCGAGCATCTTGACAACGACAAGTATCAAAAAAGGTACGTGGCAATTTTTCCTTTCTGAAATCATTTGTTTATAGCTAAAATACAGCTACGTTGGTAAACAGTGTTTCTTAATTAGGTTAGCAAATCTTATTTCACGAAAGGCAAGCTAACGTTAGCCTACCTGCACTGTTAAAGCTGCAGTCAACGTCCTCGATTCGTTACACTGTCTAAATAACGATTTATTCTTTTATTCTGTTATGGCTTTACCTTATAGAAACATGACAGATCAGGGTGCATCTTGCGCAGAGGCGAGTAATTTAAAACCAAGGTACCATGTTTTTGTTTTTTTTTCTTTGGTGAATAGTAATTTTTATTGGGATGGCCTACTATAGTAAACTAAAGGTAATTTACAGCAGCAATCTATAGTAGGTAATTTCCTAGTAATGTACTACGCTCCGTGTTGGGTAGGGATTACTAATTACTTTAGTTATCCCTGTTTTCATTCCTTTGAGAATCCTTGTTTTGTGATTTGGCTCAGTATCTACTACTATAGATATTTACCTACTATAGATTGCCTGCTGTAAATTACCTTTATTTTACCTTTAGTTTTCTATAAGGTAAAGTATAACAGAATACAAGGAATAAATCGTTACAGACTGTGTAATTTAATACGAGACGATTGAATAGCAAACTTAACAGTGCAGGTAGGCTAACGTTAGCTTACCTTTCGTGAAATAAGATTTGCTAACCTAACTAAGAAACACTGTTTACCAACGTAGCTATATTTAAGCTATAAACAAATGATTTCAGAAAGAAAAAATAGCCACGTACCTTTTTTGATACTTGTCGCTGTCAAGATGCTCGCAGCTCGCGATTTTTCGGGGTTGTGGCTAAAACTAGGGGGCGTGTTTCAGGCGCCCAAATGAGCTATTCTGATTGGCTGAAATTCTCTGCTCTCTGAACAGTGCGCGCCGTTGGCTCTACAGATGCACAAATCACTTTTTGCACCATTTATCACACAGATAGGCGGTGCATAAGGGAGAGAGTGTGAAATTTGTCATTTGCAAGCGAAAAACAGTGTTTGAGACTCGTAGCAGCAGATTCACGCCGTTGTAGTTATGCACTTGTGTTTGTGCTAGAAAAAGCATCCAAGAAAAAAATATATATGTAAGAAAACATTCTACAAGCGTGCAAATCTCATTGCAAGAATTCACAAACTGATTTGCGGATGTACAAAATTTGTCTGTGACTTCACATTTTTGATGCAGGTGTGGGAATGTGTTTTGCACCATATTCACTGCAGCGATAGTAGCAAAACTTGTGAGCGTACGTGTTTCTTGATTTGTGATTCGTAGACTAAGATTTGTGCACCTGCGTGAAGGATCAAGAACGTGTTACTGTTGTGTTGTGTTTGTGGGAGAGAACAAAATACTACAGACAGTTTTGCAACTTTTGTCTGTGACTTCAGATTTACTGATACACATGTGTGGCTATTCTCTACAACTACAAATTCCGCTGTCACGGTCACTCAGTTGTTTTGCACCAAAAATACCTTCATACAAGAGGCCTTATTACCAAAACCACTCACCCAAATCTTAATGAAGCACAGGTTTTCATTTGTGCATTCCTCTACACTTCAGTGTGACTGTACATAGAGGTGCTGTAACCTACCAGGTCAAGCATGTATTCAACTGCAAGCCATCAGCTATAAGCTCAGAATGATGTTTAGTCACCACCAAAAATACAAGTTTACAGCAAGATTTTCCTTACAGTAAGATTTATGTGACACAGTATATTCTCACAGTAGGAATGTCATTTAAAACCAATCATGCCTGCCCTCCCTTGTGCTAGGAGGTTCGTTCTCACTATGGAATAGGTGTAAATTTTGAGGTTAGCTGTATTTAAAGGCTTTTGTGACAAATAGATGATGCTTTGCAGGGATGAAGCACAGCGGTCAGTGATAACGAGCCCCCATTTAACAGGGTGGGATTTGTTTAGGGCGAATTCCTTTCTGACACCTCATATAAATTTCCCAGCACAGTGAATAACAGCCTGGTAAGAGTCTATCTCTGATGGTGCTTTGTAACCACAGAATAAGAAAGGGCCGTCACAGCAGCTAAAAGACAAAATAGGAAGGTCACTCTGAATTTCTGACTACACCATGAGATTGAGAGAAATGCTAAATGTCAATCAGGAAATTTGTCATTGAGTTTATCCAGTACGTGAATAATGTGCAGTCTATGATGAGATTAATTAAGATGGGCATGGGGGTGTGTTTACACTGAAAAGTATACCAATTAATTTAAAAACAACAGAGAGCTATTTCATTGCCTAGTTAAACTGGATTGCTATTGGAAATAGAATGGAAGCGTCTTGTTTTTCAGGTATATTTTAGTGCAGTGTGCAAATAAAAATCAGCTACATGTAAGACTAAACAGTTACATGCCAGTGCACTACAACAAGTCCACAGATTTACATTAAATGAGCTCCACACCTCATTTCTATCTGTACTCCAGCACCGTAATGTTGTGTACAAAAGAAATCCTAACCTTTGCAAAAATTATTTTACATTAAATATGACTGTTCTACATCTTTACAAACTAAAACAGAAAACAAAATGAAACACCTGTTGTTCAGAGCCAAAGCCATGCTTCTTACATTTCAAATATATCTTATAAACAGTCTGTGAACCCCAGGAAGTAAGCTGAAAAATGAGTACATTGCTCCATAAATACACCCGGAGTGTTTTATACCTTTGATGTGACGGCCAGGAAAACAGATGTTGTTTGAAACTGAAAACAGAGCTGTGGAATCTGGTCTTTTGCCAAAAATCTGCATTATTATTATTATGTCTACATGAGCTATTAATGAGTTCCACTTGAATGGTGACAGTATTAAGCCTGGCATTTTAAATGTGTATCAGGAAATGACATGGAACACAGGCACACCTTCTGTGCTGTACTCTCTGTGCTGTATTTGGCCTCAAAACTCCAGATGTAGTCTACTAAATGTGTGAGGCTGAGGACTGTAAAAAGTTCCAGTTGTGACCCATCTGTTTATAGGAAATAAATGCCTCAAAGTTTAATGTCATGGATTGTAGGTACCGAGATACATGATATTGTGTTATTCCTGTTAAAAGAGTATTGTGTTATTTTCTCTAATTATGGATTTACATTCCTAATGATCTTTGTCCATTTCATTAGACTGTAAGCACTCTGGTGGTGGAAACAGCTAATGTGTCGGGGATCTACTCCTGTACAGCAAAGAATGAACTTGGGAACCGGACTATGAGAATCCCTTTTTTTGTGTATAGTAAGTGGGCCATTTTTTTCATTTACTTAAAGTAAAAATTCCACCAAGATCTGTGGCGATTTGTTTTAATTGATTTGATTTTAATTTTGAATGATTTTATTCATTTGATTCTACCACACATGTCCAAAATACCAGGGTGGTACCATGGTGCTTTTTACTACCTAAATGTTGTGTTGTAACGAATCAGCTCATGTGAAATATGAATAATTAATCATAACTAGTTATAATTAATTATGAATATTTAGATCCGCTGTAGATATTTAGCTGACCTCTCAGGGTCAACTGTCTTGTCAATTCTAAGAACGTTAATTTCCTGGTTAAGGAAATAACTTTCTTACTGTACAATTCTACAAAGAGTTTGTAGCATAAATCTGCATGATTAAGTACTCCAGTTATAAGCAACAATGAACACATCACGTGTGATACAAGTAAGGTTTTATTAACGACATAACCACTTAAACTAGTCTACCATACTACATAAACACATAAACTGGTCTAACTCACACATAAAACACATAACTGGTCTAACATACACATACACACACACACATGCATACAGTTGGTATAGGAAAGGGTTAAAGCTTAACTCAGTACAGAAAGAGGCATAAGGAATGAAATTTATGGAACCATTTGCATATTCAGCAGATCTACACCTGAGGGAAACGTCAGATTCTTAGTTCAAACACACCTTTGTTAAAAGGTGCAAATGATACCTAATGTATCAGTTATTAAGACTAAGTTTGATACTTGCAAGTCTGTCTGAAAGAGATTCCTGATGCAAACTTAAGGCCCAAGATCTTGCTGAAGTTAGTTGATGAAAAAATAACCAGTTTGAGTCAGAGAATTTTTGGTGAATGGAAAAGTCGAGGCCGAAGCCTGGCACGAGCTTAGGGGTTTCCGGGAGCGTTTTTCTCACCACCTCTCATAATTAAAACAAACCACCGACTGGGCTGGTCACATGAAGTGTGGCCTTTAAGGTCGGAGAAGATTCCCACCTCTCAAGATGGGCTTGTCCAATGAGGAAGTCCGGATTCTCAAGTGGGAGTTTTGAGATACTGGGGAGTTTTTATGACCCTTTGTTTGAAAGTGTGGTAATTTGCATATGAAACTTGGATACAAATTACTAAAGACTCTTAGAACACTAATATTTTGCGTAGGTGTAAACATACAATATACACTCTCATTTAGATCATCAGAAGACTAATTCATAGATACTAAACATTGTAGGGTTATATATATGTAAGCTGACATGAGTGTGTTTTGATTATAAGCCTGCATAACATTATACAATTTCAAAGACAAAATACACAATGACAATAATATACCCAAATGGCCTGAAGAATATGTGTGTTCAATCAAAGAAAGGTTTTCCTATTAATTAAATAGCAAAGAAAAGTCCTTCCCTTGTGAATTTTCCTTATGGGCAAGGAAGCGATTTTCTTCACCCAAATTCCAGGAGGTCGTAAATGTATCATGTGTCAGGGTTGCCATGGAACCAGGGGCCTGTTCGACTTCCTGGGGTGTTTACAAGTAGTTGTTAAATCAGCTAACAAATATATATGTGTGTTTTGAGTGTTCCAGACGCTACATGTGTGTGTGGTGTGTGTGTGTTTGTGTGTGTGTGGGTTATATATATCTCTATATATATATCTATAATATATAGATATAAATATATATATATATATTTAGCACACATATATATGTCACAGAACAATTTGTATTTTAATATTTCACAATTCCATGCTTTTGTTTAGCCCAACTACTAATAGTCTATTAACACTGTGTTTTATCACATGGTGAATTTTGGCAGATTTGTGACTGAATTCTGGACAGTTAACATGTGTTATGTTATGCTTATGATTGAGCAGCATTGAAACAATTTTGCCATGAAAAAAGCTCCTCACTCCAGGCAAAGTTCTGCTTCTTCCCCGTTCTGCTTCTGCTCCGCTTACATACTCTGGATTGGACTGTGGTACAGGAATGCCAATTACTGTTTTAATAATGAATCACTTATATATGTAGCTGACCAGGGTCAAATGTAAACCCATTTGTGATGTATTAAATGCTTACAATTTTGCATTTGAGACAATTGAGATTTTGTAGCAGTAGCGCTAGGAATGTTGGGAATTTGTTTGGGCGCCAGTTGGGCGGAAGTTAGAAAAGCAGTAAAGTGGTGGCTAGAAGACAAACGTGCCGTCTCACGTGTATTCTTTTTAGTGGATACATCACACCATTCACCGAGTTACATAATGAAGCGTGTACCAGCTATCAGAGTATTCAAATTTGCCTGGATTAGAATGATGATCAAAAATGAGCTGGAATCAATATCAGTCGAGACTCAATAAGCATGAAAAATGAGAATTGTGCAATAAAAATGGAGACGGAAGATAAAATGGTGGATGTCAAGTGGCATGTCTCCAGAACAGAACAGAAAACCCCAGAGAATATGCTGTGCTATGCAAGAGGTGAAGATGTCTTTGTGCGCAGGAATGCTGGTCAGAGGGATGAAATAGTAATAACAGCTGTCTCCTCTGGTGGGACGTATATTGCTGTGAATAAACAAGCGTTTTGCCGGCTCCCTGGAGGCCTGGCCTTAGCCTGGTTCCTATTGTAATGCTTCAGGTCAGCCATCGCTGCCGCCATTCACCAACAACGTGCTTCCAATTAGGAGTGATGAAACAGGAAATAACTGCAAATTTGATATTCCTGGCATTGCAGTGTACAGCTTTGTGTGTAATGTGTATACAGTATATATATATACATATACTGTATATATTTCAGTTCCCTTAGAGCCCATATGTTTGTGAGTTAGTCACGCTGTCTCTGATTGTCGATTTACAGATTATGCATGAAAAGCACACAATAAATGCATCATGTTGACTGACATGTTCAATGAATTGTTCTTTTCCGTCCTGCTTCTTAATGTCTTATTTTCTTTTATCTTCACTAGATCAGACACAGCCGTTTGAGATTAGGCCCTCGACAGCTGTTGCAGGAGATGACGTTACATTGACCTGCAGAGGCACAAGATACCTCTACGACAAGTTGCATTGGTATGGTCCACTGGGCCGCATAGTGCCCAAAGATGAAACCTCTCTTTGGATCGAGCCCTACACCATATCTTTGTCCATCAAGTTGCACAGTGTCTCCAGAAACCACACTCTGGGCTATGAATGCCAGGCTTTAAACATCAACTCCAATAAAGTGGTCAATACAACATCTCTTTTGACTATTAATGGTGAGTTTCTTCTACTAAGCACCAAAGCATTTCATCTTTATGAAAGCATCATCGTACATTATATGATGTAATGTAAGACCCAGCTTATGTTACTGATCAGTAAGAAACAAATGGCTCTGGTGTTTGAATCTCAGAAAGAGGAGTTGTTGTTGTCATCGTTATACTTGCAGTTTTATGATTAGGAGCCTGTATGGTTGCTTAATAATTAGTGTAATTAAATGCAATACAATACAATAAATTCTAAAAATATATAATTATTATAATATAATGTATATACAAAATAAATTTATTATCAAATAGACTTTATAGTAAAAACATTATGCCAATAATTAATAAATTGAACTTATTATTAATTATTGTTTTTATGACAATAAGGCACTTCTTATTTTCATTACTGTAATACAATAATTAAAATCACACTGTCTAGTTGTTTACATAAATTAGCATTTATTAAATTTAATTCATTACATCCAGATACAGTTGTACAGTTGTTGTAGGTAACGCAAAGTAATTTACAATCAAATGATTACATTTATTTATTAAATTAATTATGTTTTAAGCATATATTTAATTGGTAACACTTTACATGAAGGTTCCATTAGTTAATGTATTAAGTAACATGAACAAACAATGAACAATACATTTATTACAGTACTTACTAATCTTCGTTAATGTTAGTTAATGAAAATTCAGTCATTCATTGTTAGTTCATGCTAATTCACAGTGCATTAACTAATGATAACAAGCACAACTTTTTATTTTAATAATGCATTAGTAAATGTTGAAATTAACATGAACTAAGATTAATAAATGCTGTAGAAGTATTGTTCATTCTTAGTTCATGTTAACTAAAGTAGTTAACTAATGAACCTTATTGTAAAGTGTTACCATTTAATTAATACATAATTTTTAATGCATTGCAGTAGTAAGAATGGGAGTTCATTTCATCAATGTAGAGTAGGCTAAAGTGTCATCAGAATAGAGCCACTATGTTGATGTAAAAGATCTAGGCAGTATTCTTATAATTCACCCTGGTACATGAATTGCTTACATTGATATCTATAATCAAAGAATTTTATAGAAGTGTGGTATGTTAATGAGAACAAGATGTAACTCTCCATTTTCTGGCACAGAGAGGCAAAGGCCCACGCTGATGCACAATCTGACTAATCAGGGTGTGAACAGCAGCAGCACCCTGATTCTGGCCTGCTTGGCTAAGGGTGTGCCAGAACCAGATATCAAATGGTACAAAAACAAGACTCCTTTCACAGAGGGACCAGGTGAGAAAGCACTAAATGGGTCACAAGTGATCAGCTATTTTATAGTGACTTTATATGTAGATCCTTCTATCAGGGATCTGGATCTTCCTGCATCTGTTCTGTTTTAAATGGTGTATATTTCTATAATGCTTTCAGGTATCACTCTAAAAGGTGGTGTTCTGATCATTGAGAGGGTGAAGAAGGATGATGAGGGCATTTATGAATGTCATGCCAGCAATGATGGAGGGGAAGCAATAACCAGTGCGGTCATTACTGTATTGGGTGAGTACCTAGATGATGACCAACTCTTCACTTGCCTTTACTTCTTTATTCATCATTCATAATATAGGGAAGAATTGTGCAATTGACTTAAACAGTCAATAACTGTGCAATTTGTCCTGTTTTAGGACTTTCACTTCCATTCAGACATTGTCAAAATCTCATCAAAGTTTCCATATAGTAATGTAAACAGGACAAACAGCCTTTTTTGGCCAAACTTTGAATAACTATTGAATGAGAACGACAGACTAAGGCTGCCAGGAATACCATGCAAATTCCAGACTTTTATGATGGGGAGTTAAAAGTCAGGGTCCTCTCACAAGGGAGTTGACCTCTTCATAGTTTTTAAGGATATTCATTAATGAACAATGAGATATGTCTTTAAAGAAGAAGAGGGTTTGAATTTCAGAAGGACCTTTCCAAAAAAGTTATTGTTCCTGCACCCCTCAAAACCAACTGCAACGCTCATCTCAGTAGTGAAATTCAGTTACTCTCTATATTCTGTTAAGAGAAAAAAAACTGGCTTGACTTGACTGAACAAACCCAAGCCAAACACATTCAAAGAGAGCAGTGTTTTTTGAATTCTTTCTCCTTCCTCTTTTGAAAATCAAAATATCTTTTGCTGTATATAGTACGTGAATACATGATAAATGAAAGTGAGTGAGCCGGTTCCTATCCAGTGGAACACTGCAGTGCACAAGCATTGTAGATCAGATCAGACTCAAGTTTAGTGCAAAGGCAGAAAGCAGCACGGCATGACAAATCCAGTTTATGTTGTGAAATGTGGTTTTGTATTTGGTATACTTGGTATGTGACTACATGTAGAAATATTATTAAAAACATGATTATTAGCTCTTTAATTGAAAACATGCTGTTTCCGCATGCAGGAGAAGACAGTAAACCAAATATTGAGGTGATCATTTTAGTGTCTACTGGAGCAGCAGCAACATTTCTTTGGATAATGCTTATTCTCTTTATCTTAACTAAGAAAGGTAAGGACTTGACTATAACTATATGTAAACTGTAACTGAACTACTGTAAGATTTTTTAAATAAGTCTCTTATGATTACAGTAAAAATACTCTTACAGTTAAAATAAATTAGTCTTATTCTTATTTTCTTTAAATTTTTTTAAATGTAATTTATTCCTGTGATGGCAAAGCTGAATTTTTAGCAGCCATTACTCCAGTCTTTTGTTATGTTTACTCTGAAAACTTTATGTTCTACAGTGCACACTAATGCATATGTAACATGCAGTCTTGATTTGTTGTTTTATTTTTGTTACTACTTAGTCATGGTCTTCTCTCAAAACTCTTAATGATCTCATACCCAACAGTCATGCAGTTACATAGGAAGAATTACAGAACCCTGTTCTATTTTGTCTGAATATTCTGATTTAAAAAAAACATTTATTTATTTCTACCAGCCAAGTTCAGCAGATTTAAAGACAGGGTACCTGTCCATCATCATGGATCCTGACCAGATGCCCCTTGATGAGCAGTGTGATCGTCTGCCCTATGACAGCAACAAATGGGAGTTCCCCAGAGACCGCCTCAGACTCGGTGAGTTCAAAGATCTTTTTCATTCACTTTTACTAACTAAAAATTCTGATTTTCCTCTGAGTGCAATGTAAACAAGAATGAACTCAAGACCTTCCTGACTAAAAATATCTTCTTTCATAGCTCATCAGACTCATTAGAGATATTATGCTTCATTTAGGTGGTACATTTTTCTCAGATGTTTCTCTTAAAATGCCTTTGGACAAATAAAAATAGCCACAAGTAAGATAGTTGCTGTCATAAATATAGAACTATAAAATCAATATAGATGGCATAGATCACATGACATAGTTTTGGAAGAATTTGATATAAAATTATTGAGTTCTTTCTTGTGGGAAAAATACAAAGACAAACTTATCCATACACAGCTCAACACAATTGGCTCTTTCTGCTCCTTAATTGCCTTAATTTTCAGACCTATTGTTTGAGAACGGTGGGCATCAGGATTGTCTACGTTTTCAAAAGAAAATATTATGCCATTAAATATCAGTAATTCGCTTCTGTTGTTCAGTCTTAACTGCTCCATGAATTCTCAGTGGAGGGTCAGTAAAGCAGTCCCAACCTCAGCAGGCTGTTTTAATTACAGCCTCACATCTTTTCTGACAGGGCATCCTGTCTGATTTATGAGCCCCCATGACACGGCTAGCTCATGCAGATTCTCTCTCTCCCTTTCTCTCTCTAACAGGTAAAACTTTGGGCCATGGAGCATTTGGAAAAGTTGTAGAGGCCTCTGCATTTGGCATAGACAAGATTTCTACTTGCAAAACGGTGGCAGTGAAAATGCTGAAAGGTATCTGTGACATGTTATGTTTTAGTGTTCACCAAAAGCCATTACAAATTACAATTTGAGTTGAAAGTTAAAGAGAAAAAAGATAAATTTACTTAAAAAAAAATATATATTATTTCTTTGGTGTCACCCTTAATTAACTTCAAAGTTTCTACAAAACCTTGATAATGTTCTGCAGCATGATTTAAGAGTGATCAAAAGCATCTTGTGCTTCAGTGGAAGAAAAAACATCTCACTGTTTACACTAATTTACTTATTTTATTGGTGACTTAGAAATAGACCACCAGTCTGTTTGAAATTTTAGCTTTAAACTTTATTTTAATCCCCAGATTTTGATTGTGGTTTCAGACTTTTAGACCTCACAGTGTAATGCTATCAGATCAGCAGAAATGCACAGAACAGAAAGTACTTAGTTGAGTGTAATCAACATTCCTGTAAGTTTTCTCACATCAAACATTTCCTCTATTAGACATAAATGTATAACCTTTTTATGGCAGCGTTGAATACACTGATCCAGTATATTGAATGCAAATGTAAATCAGATATTGAAAACAGAAGTCCATAGTGGATCTTTTGGTTTTCGTTCATGTTTCTTGAGTGTATACGAAGATAATTGTCAGCTCTTCAGGGTATTGCATGTTGCATGTGATAGTCCACAGATATAAAACCTTGGACAACAGCATACATAAGTGAAGTGAATGTGCAAATACTCACGTAGCATTTATCAATGAACAGCTTGAACAGATGTTTCTTAGATCACACCAAACCAGAACCTGCTTCACGTAATTGGTCTGTGTTTGCTATTTTATTGCTTATTTCCAAAATATCCACTGTAATACAACAATATTGAATCAACGCAGGGATTTTGTGTTATGCATTCAAGTAAAACAAATATTTTGGTCTAGTAAGACTGTATCCTCTTGCAGTTGTATTTGTTTAAACTCTGCCTGTCTGGTCAGCTGGCTGCAGCATTTGTTTAGTGATGGTGAGTTCTTGCTGAGTGATGAGCGCCGCTCTGGTGGTGGTGTTTTGTCTGTTCTTGATGATGATAAATCTGTCGACTCATGTGTGTTTCCACTAATATTATTATATCAGTCTTCCCTGTGCATTAAACATAGAACTAGAGGCAAGAATGATGCCTCCCTATGCACCACAGGTAACCTCTTAATAAAAAGCAGTTCCCTTCATTTAAATCCCTTCAAATTACTAAATCTACTGCCTACACACATTTTATTTCCAGTTTATGATGTGGCCCTGCTAGATAAGCAGTCAGTGTTTCATTATTTACATGTTTTTTTATCACCCAAAACCTTAAAAATCTAAAATGCAAAATAAAAATTGGTCTGTCCTCTGTTTGACATTATGAATATTCTTCATGCTGGTTTCATACCTTCTTCTACTTTGAAACAAGGAGCGCCAATATTCCTATCAGTAAAAGTCACTGTGAGGTGTCTTTGGTATGAATCATGTACGAATTACTGCTCAACATTGAGCATAGCTCTCCTGTGTCAATTTGATGGACCTAAACCACAGGAAACCTGACGTGTTAAAACAACAGTCCCCCAGCCCCCAGTCTGACTTCATGACCTCAAAAGGTCACCAGGATAGTGTTCCTGACTACATATTTCCCTAGAATGATGTACAAACTACAGAGAAACTGAAAAATGCTGTTTCTGCTTCTCTCGTTTAAATCCTTTAGACAGTTTATAACAATGTTGCCGCCAGATGTTGATCTGTGCACTATAATATATGATGTGCATTAGGTTTCTGTTCAAGGTGTGTGAACTTCTGATTATCAAAGTGCTGCTCAAACTGTTTTTGTTGGCATGATTTAATTTTTGCCCATTTTTATTTATAGGACAATTATGATAAATAATATAATACAAACTTTTGTTATATTAAACTTACACCGTGTCCTAACTACACGCGATGCCGCGACGCGCGATAAAATGTATCTTTTCCATGTTAAGCCCCGTTCACACGTCGCTAGACTCTGCTGTGAAGACGCTTGTGGGCGTTCCTACTGCTGTCGCTCTAATGTTATTGGTGGACTGCACGTCTGGACATATCTTTAGGGAATGCAATCACAAACTATATATATTGCCGGTAAAAGTAAGATATCATTCTAATATCACTAGGAATTAGACTTAAAAGAAATAAAAGTACCATTCTGCTGTTGGAGAGTGTTGTTATATAAACTACAGCAGTGCTCATGCATTAAATCATAAATGGAAGTTGCCAGCTCTCACTTTGTCGCTTTGTCGCTGTGTGTCGCTGGCAGTGTGAACGAGGCTTTAAAAGGTTAGTTCACCCAAAAATGAAAAATAGCACATAAATTACTCACCCTCAAGTCATCCTAGGTGTATATGACTTTCTTCTTTCAGACGAATCCAGTCGGAGTTATATTAAAAATTGTCTTTGATCTTTCAAGCTGTTTAATGCCTCTCAGCGGGTGTTGCATGCAACAGTCCAAAAGTTAGATAAAAAGCGCCCATCCATTAAAAAAAATGTCTCACACGGCTCCGGGGGGTGAGAAAAGTCTTTCTGTAGTGAATCGATGCGTTTTTGTAAGAAAAATATCCATATTAAAAATGTAATAATCACTTTAATGTAGCTTGCGCCAACAGTTGTACACAGAAGCAGCTCTGGGCGGATGACGTATGAGGTCAGCGTTGCGCATGCGCCGGTGAGTCTCACGAAAACCAACGTTTGTTTACAGGAGCAAAGGAAGTAAAGTTTCCTTACTTTAGCACAGTTCTTTAGTCTCCTCTTGGCTTATATCGAAATCCTCCGACATTCTTCTTTACAAATACTCGTTTTGTACTTCTAATTAGTGACCATTGTTTTGTTTTGATCTCTCCACTGCGCTTCCGCATTCGTCACTTCTGAGCGGTGCATGCGCAGCGCTGACCTCATACGTCAGCCGCCCGGAACTGCTTCCGTGTACAAATGTTGGCGCAAGCTAGATTAAAGTGATTTTTATGTTTTGAATATGGATATTTTTCTGACAAATATGCATCGATTTGCTACAGGAGGCCTTTGTTTCACCCCCCGGAGCCGTGTGAGACACTTTTTTTTTGGATGGGCGATTTTTATTTAACTTCTTTTGGACTAACAGCTTGAAAGATCAAAGACAATTTTTAATATAACTCCGACTGGATTTGTCTGAAAGAAGAAAGTCATATACACCTAGGATGACTTAAAGGTGAGTAAATCATGGGGTAATTTTCAGTTTTTGGTGAACTAAAGCAAGGTTTTGTCCTAACTAGCCATTTCCCTAACTGGCGCCACGCAAATTTCTATTTTAGAAATGTTACTATTTCCGTGATTCGTGGAACAAAAACCAACAACTATTGACGTAGCTAACCTCAGGTGATTATTGCTTTATCAAAGTTAACGTGTCCAGATGATTTAAATATAATTTTTGTGACCTTATAGCCATACTGAAAGCAACAGATAGTTTACCTCAGATCTTAAAAATAAATTAAAGCAAAGATGTCCGTTAAAACCGTGAATTCACTGCGAACCAACGAGTGTATTCCATAACAATGATGTTATCAGTCACTCAGTATGTACTTTTAATAATGCTAAATAGGTTTAATATTTATGAATTATATTATAAACGTATCCATATCGTTGCGAGTGCAGTGTGCTTCCAGAGAGAGCCCGCCCACACACGCTTCTGATTGGCTGCGATATTTGATTTATTCTGTCACGTCGCATCTGGTGTGGACACCCAAATTGCTTGTCGCTGGAATCTTGTCGCGTCGCGTGTAGTTAGGACACGGTGTTATAACATGTATAACTTATGTAATACATTTTAATAATACTTATAATTTAATAATTTGCACATTTAGCAGACGCTTTTATCCAAAGCAACTTACAGTGTATTCAGGTTATACATTTTTTACCTGTATATGTGTTCCCTGGGAATCGAACCCATGACCTTTTGCACTGCTAACGCAATTCTCTACCACTGAGCCACAGGAACATATTTAATAGATAGATGTATAGATGTAAAAATATATATGTATAGATTAACAGAATCTAAAAAATTAAAAAAACAGTTTAGCATTTTAAATATCAAGCCACAGTTATGTCAAGATATTGATAGAACATCTTATATCCATTTGAAACAATGGTAACAGTAATTGAAAGGTCAGCCTTTTGACAGGAGTCCTGAAATACAACAGCATGCTTGAGCCCATCACCACATAATCATACATTTTCCTAACATTCCAAACAAAAGTCCTTTCCGATCATGTAAGACATTCCATTAATTAATTTTTCCTCTTATCCTCTCCTCCAACTTCCTCTCCACTCAACAGCGGGAGCTACAAATAACGAATGGAGAGCTTTAATGTCTGAACTGAAGATTCTGATCCATATTGGTCATCATCTCAACGTGGTCAATCTGCTCGGAGCCTGCACAAAGCAAGGAGGTTAGAGGAAGCTGACGGAGAGAGTTCAACCATGGTGATACGAGAAATTTGTAACATTTTTTAAACTTTTTCCTCTCTGTTTTTACATTTGTTTGGTGTATGCTCAGGTCCGCTAATGATAATCGTGGAATACTGCAAGTATGGAAATCTTTCCAACTACTTGAGAAGTAGGAGGGGTGACTTTGTGGTATACAAGGTAAGCAGAAAGTCTCTTGTTCATTTAAGCAGTGATTTGCCATGATGACGCATGATATTGACCTGGAATGTATGCTGATAATATCCACAGTCTCAGGACGTTAAGGCTCTGCGTTCCAGCTCCGGGTGTGATCTGAGCGAGCTCATCAAGCGCAGATTGGAGAGCGTGGCCAGCACCGGAAGTTCAGCCAGCTCCGGCTTCATTGAAGATAAGAGCTACTGCGACTCGGAGGAAGAGGAGGAAGGTAGCGACTGAGTGTCTTCCTTCCCTTCTCCCCTCCTCCCTCTCAACCCCTCACCTCCAACCCCACCCTCTCTGCTCTCAAGGCTCCGCTGATTGTTTTTCCCCCCTTAATCTGATAGGTGGCTTCCTCAGGGATTCATAAATACAACTGATATGTTGTACAAGCCACTGTCACCCACTGCGCGCAGGGCTTTTTCTAATTTCCTGCCCCAAGACCAGAGCTAGTCCGCTGCGGGTACATTGGGTCGTGCTGTCCCATGACGGTTATTTCTGGTTTGATAAACTGTTTACTCAGGTGGATGATCCACCCACAAGCCCCTCACTTGAGTATCATTGACAAAGTGCACGTCGCAGTCTGCATCTAAAAAAAGAAGTCAGGTTTCATTGTATCTCCCTGTCGGATGTGTCTGTAGTAAACAGGAGAATTATGAAGGCAAAAATATTACAACTTATTAAGGGATTGAGAGAGGATCCAAACTTTACAGATTTGTAGACAGCACAGATTTGTAGTAAAAGAGATTCTTGGAAATTCTGTTCCTTTTTTGCCTGCCAAAACTTGCATAACAAAACAATGGTTTTGATTTAGCTAATACCCTGTTACCCTTTTCTTGCAGAGCAAGAGGATTTGTATAAGAAAGTGCTCACACTAGAAGACTTGATTTGCTACAGCTTTCAAGTGGCTAAAGGCATGGAGTTCTTGGCTTCAAGAAAAGTAAGAGTCACACTTTCTCAGGATTTCATGAAAAATAGCTCTAACCCTTGCAATGAATCATTGTATTCTTAGTTTGTAATGGCAGCCCATTGTAATACCAATTTCCTTTTTAAATAATTTTCTGGCTCGTAATGTTTTAAATTAATAATCAATCTCAGTATTTTGGCAACACTTTGAGAAGTTTTGTCTAAAACTCCAGAATATGAAAACCCAAATTACTTTATTGATCCAACACACTCATTCACACACATCCAGCAGATGACATTAATTGCCACATACTAAAGATGCGGTTTAGCATATGTGGTTTAATCTCACCTCAGGTCAGAGTTTCCCCGATGGCAATTCCATATGTTTTACATTATCACAGCTTTCCATCATGTGCTTCATCTGACAGCGTAATGCCACACATGGTTCAAATAAGACACAAAACGCATCTTCACTACACTCCCTTTCCCTGCTCAAGACACTGAGAGTAGAAAGAATATAAAATTATATCTTGCTATTACAATTAACTGATAGATGATGTATGGTAGAACATAATGTAATGGGATCTCTCTTTTACTTCTACAAGTGTATTCACCGTGATCTGGCCGCACGTAACATCCTGTTGTCTGAAAACAACGTAGTAAAGATTTGCGATTTTGGACTTGCAAGAGATGTATACAAGGACCCAGACTACGTCCGCAAAGGAGACGTAAGTGTGGAAGATTATCCAATTACTTCATATCGGTCACGGATACATGGTGCAGTCAGGCTGTATAATACGCAGTGTTTCAAAACTACTTAGTGTGATGGATGCAAATGATAACGGTCCAAAAACCACCGAAACTGTGAATATTAATCTGGAAAAAGATCAAATGTTTCTGTTAATGCCAAGAGTCTTTGGCATGCTGTTAGTCATTTTATAAGCCCTGATAATATTATTCTGGTCAAAGGATGTTTTCTTGTGGTCAAGTGTGAGCCAAGACGTCCAACAGATAGTATAATCAAATAGACAGCGTTTTATAAGCTACACGTTGTTGAATGGGAGTTGTTCATTTACAGGTGAGAGTAACATGATCTGCTTATCTTTTTATAGGCCAGACTTCCCTTAAAGTGGATGGCTCCAGAGGCGATATTTGACAAGATCTATACCACTCAGAGTGATGTGTGGTCTTTTGGAGTGCTTATGTGGGAGATCTTCTCTCTTGGTAAATACCATCGCTGTCTTAAGAGCGTAACTCACATTCCTTTTATTCACCTATTCATTGGAGACACACACAGCACTGTTGCAACACTCCAGGAACTTGTAGTAATTAAAAGAGTTTAAAATACTCTCTAATGTTTTATTTTATATTGACTGTTAACACAAACAATCTTGATTTGATATTTTGGGGAGATTCGATTATGAAACGATCAAAGAATAATTTCAAGCTTTTATGATTTCAGCCGTTCAGTTCTTGGAACAATGTTTTCTGCTCTGATGTTTTCCATGAAACAAAGTGTTGGCTTTTCCTTCCTTGCTTCTATAGAGAGGTCTCGTAGACTTTGTTTGTTTGCTTTTCTGGTTCGGTGCGTTTTACACCAAAGCAAAGAGCCCAGACAGGATTCAGCACCCATTTCAAAGTTAAACACATGGAGTAGGAAGGCAACTCAGCACATGCTGTGCTTCATCCAAATGGAAATAAAACGAACTCGGGGGTACTCAATCAAAGACACCTGGCACAAACCAGGCTGCTCATGAGGTGCCCTGTACTATCAACCTCCTCCAGATGTGGAGGGCAATAACTGTCAGCTGCTGTTAAAATTTCCTTTGGGAACAAAAAAGGATTGCATTGTCAGCTTGAAAAAAACAAAAACTATTTTCATTCCTCTAGTGCAAGGGTAGGCAAGTTCGGTCCTAGAGAGCCCACAGTCCTGCAGAGTTCAGCTCCAACCCTGAAAAAAACTCACCTGCCTATAGCCTTAGTAATCCTGAAGACATTGATTAGCTTGTTCAGGTGTGTTTGATTAGGGTTGGAGCTGAACTCTGCAGGACTGCGGCTCTCTAGGACTGAACTTGCCTACCCCTGCACTAGTGCAACAACATCTGTGAACTTCAACTGTGTGTTTTTTAATAATAAATGGAGGTTGTAAAACAGGAGAAGTCATCTTCCATTTGATCAGGTTTCATTCCCAACTGGAAATGTAAACCCACAGTTACCAGGCAGCATTTAATGAAAATGTACTATAACCTTTAATGGTTTGTACAGTGTCGCTTTGGCACCTTTGTCATTAAAGGCTCTGAGCAAACAACTTTAATGTGACTATTCATATATGTATGTATTTAGAATTTTTTCATTACAAATTTCTTTAGGATGATTCCAAGGGCCCGGCGAGGGAGAGGAGACCCAAACCAGTAATAGTGTAGAAATCAAAAATGTTGCAGAATTTAGCATAACACAATGCAAAGCTTTTCACAATACTAAGTAACCACTCAATTTTATATTTAAATGACTAACATTCTAGATTATTAAAGTGGTTTCAGACTTTTTCACCCTCGTATGAATGCATTTTAAAGATGTGCCTTTTAAATGCATGTTGAATGAACTAGAAACCACAGTAAAATTCCCCCAAACCTATATTCACACTGGATGCAAATGATCTCTGTGGGAAAATAGTAGGCCGTCATTTTGCATGTTAAAATAAAGCAACATTTAGGAAAACGCAATATAAATAATCCATTATCAGTGATATTGAAGGAATAGGATCTTAACTGATGACTCTGAGCTGTCACAACCACTGAGCTGCACTGATTTAAGTTGGTGTCAAATAGACTAACACGAAAAGTTTAGAAAAATTATTATTGCTACTTGATAGTGTCCATGGGAGAAAAGTTTCCACCCGCACACAAAGTACACTCTCATGTTTTGTATTGTGGAATTGAATTTCTTGTCCCTGTTTTTCTAGGCACTCCACATCTACTGCACTCTATTCCCAAAGTCGCAGGAGATTTTCAAGTGCTGTTAATGTATTTGTTTTTAATGACTACCTAATCTATGTCAGAGGGGGGTTTAGATCATAGTTTAATGAAAGATTGACCTTTTCTGAGATCTGTTGTTATGATCTGCATATTTTAGTGGTTATCAGATATTATTAAAAGGATTTCAGTCAAGTAAATGAAAATATTGTTTCATGAATCATGGTTTTTGCAAGTGTGCACCAAAGTCTCAACAGTCTGCAAATTCACGCTGTCTTAATAATTTAGTGTTTCTGGAGAAAACAACTTTGCACAGACTTTGCAAGTACAGTCAGATAGGCCCCACTGATGCTGATTGTGCAGAGGTCTTTCCATTGATCTCTCTGTGCTCCCAACCCACATCATAGTTTAGTGAGTTTCTTGTCAGACCCTTTGAAGTGGCCAGAGCTCTATTTCATGGAAAAGTCTTGATAACCCCATTATTCTCTTTCTTCTCCCCAGGTGCCTCCCCTTACCCTGGCTTACACATTGATGAGGAATTCTGCTGCCGACTAAAGGAGGGCACCAGGATGAAAGCTCCTGAATACTCCTCCTCTGAAATGTAAGAGTCACTCTGCTTGTGTCACTAATGTCAGGCAGTCCTGATTTGAAAGCAGTTTGTCAACTATACATGCAATTGTTGTGTAACAGTTGCCATATTGAGTATTGCAGGCACTAAGTACTTTTTAAAGCATTAGTGTCACAAATCATTTATTTTTTATGAGAAATGTGTTAGATAATATGTTAATATGTTAGATAAACTATTATGTAACAGAAAATTAATCTAGCATAAACACATGCCTGTCACACCTGGACTGTCTCCAACAATAACAAACATGCAATGTGATAATTTTCACACAAGATGTTGAGTTAATATTTAATTTATTGTAGAAAAACCTATTTTTATTTACATAAATTATAGTATATTGATAGCATACACCAGTATCAACCTGAAACCCTGTTACTCATTATGTTGTAAGAAAACATTATTTGTATAAAAGTATAACAATATAAAAAATATACATTACATTATATATTTGCATGCCTGTGTCCTATTCCAGCACATGCCATTGTACCCAAATGTATACATGAAAAATCTTTAAGGTATGTATTTTTTTAAATGTCTCTAAGTAAGTTCCTTCTGTCTTATCCCAGGGCTTTTAAACAAACTTGAAGTAAACCCAAATCAAACCTCACCCCTCTCTGTAACCCCCTACAAATCTCTTTAGGGTTATTAGCTGAAATCTGCACTCTGGGGAAAGAAAATCCTCTCCTATCGATACAGTTGAAATGAGCAGAAATATCTAATTTCATTGCTTCGACACAAGCCTTAAATGGAAAAAGATCAATTATTCGCTGAGCAAAAGGAAAGGAGCAGCTTCTGATTGGTAGCTAGTTTATAGTGCAGTTGATGTGTGCTAGGGATCCATTACTGACTTACACCAATCCAGCTGAAATTCAAGCTCACATTAAAGGCTTCAGTCTACCTAGGCAGCATGGGGTGGCCAAACACAGTGGCAGGGCCCCTGGGCATCAGACAGAGAAACCCACTGGCAAGATACTCCCATTGTGGTTACAGGGTTAGAGAGCAAGCCAAACCAAAATCTGAAAGTTTTCAGATGTAACAAGATATGAGAGAAGGGATCATGGTATCAGTTTTAAATGTGGAAAGGAAATGAAGCGGACAACTTCAGATTAGTGTTGCTTTTAAATGGGTGTGGAGAACTGAATCGCCTCAGTTTGAGAGAGAATATTCACTGCCTGTTCTCAATAACAACCCCTACTGCTGTCTACGAAGTGCTCTACTCAATCTTCGTTTCAAAACTATGGGCTCGTTCAGGATGGTAATTCATAGCTGATATTCTATAACTATATCATACCCACTGTCTCAAGCACTTATGTTTAAAACATTGCATGTAATGCGAGTTGTCTCACATTTGCAATTGAAAATAACAAGAGGTCATGAAAGATTGTGATTGGAGATGACCTACAAAATGCAGTACAGACCTCAGACCTGAATTAAATCTGGCCCTCATAAATACAGCCTTTCTGGTGACAAGTCCTCAAAACCCAAAAATGTTTCCATTCAGCTTCAAAGAACTTGTCAACTAGCATTGCAGATAAGGGTCAATTTAATATACTGTATCAACTGTAGCACTGATAACACTGTTCTTCAAGAGAGCAGATAATTTTAAGTTATATGCTGTCCTCAGGGTTAAACACTACTTTATTTCTGACCCTGACCAAACCTACACTGTATTGTGAGTGATGAGAAGAAAGCTCAGAAAACAGGGATTTGACCGGGTAGAATCTCATCTGTCTAGACTGATTCACCCATTTAATGATAAACTGATTCCCACTGTCCCACAGGCTCATAATTATTCAATACACTGAACTAAACGCCATTGGCTGTCATTAATGTATTTTCCATTTACATTTCCATAAGTGGGAGCACAATTTGAGAGGATATAGAACATCCTGGTTTATCGTTGATTTCAGAGGAACCACCATTTGCCGTTTTTCTGGACTTCCTGTTAGTTTAAGGAGAGCTCCATCTGGATTCATTAAAATAACCATTTTAGAAGTCCTGCTTCCTCCTGCTAATCTCCTTCACAGCCCATGAGAAGAATACCTCCTCTCTGATCACTAACATATTCAAACCCAGATGGATATATTAGTTGATTAGTGTAAGGAAGTAATGAGTCATCAGCTAGTACAGTATTTTTTCCATCCTCCAAATTGCCCAGTGTTGTGCTAATCAGATGGGATCAGAGAGTTTCATGGGGTAACAGGCTTTATTTATATAAGGACAACACCATAGTATAAACAGGATACAGCTCAATCATTGTCGGTGATCATTTACTTGAATGCCTGCTCGGTGCATTGACGCCCCAGTGTTTCACAACTGAAACTTAGCCTTAAGATAAACGCAACCATTATAGGCCAATAAAGGACCCCAGACGTCCCTTGTGGGGAGAGATGCTGACAGCTTGTGTAAATCAGGAGGAAGCTCCTCTCAACACAAACTCTCACCCTGAGAACGGTGCAATGAAAACACTCAGCCTCACTCCTTGTGTCACGCATCAAATATTATTGATGACTGTAAATAATTGGATAAGCCGGATTTGCAGAGTAATCTAGAGGTCAAGGCACAGGGTGTAATTCATGAGGATTTGTGTAGCTGCAGAAGAATTGCAATTTATGATTATGGTCTACTAATCACTCTGTATGTTCAAAAGAAGTTCTTTAATGTATGCATGTTTCTGTCCATAGATATCAAACCATGTTAGACTGCTGGCATGGAGAACCATGCAAGAGGCCCACTTTCACAGAGCTGGTAGAGAGGCTAGGAGATCTGCTACAAGCTAGTGTACAGCAGGTAAGAGTCTCATTCACTTCATTACATTTCATGTCTTTCCCACAGACTTTATTTAAACGTTTACTGTTTAAACTCTGACCACAGCAAAACCACAAAACTTTTATGGGATGAAAGATGCACTACCATTACACAGGCAAAACCATGTTAGCCTGTCACTGCAAACTGTGTTTAACAACTAATCGTAGGTGAAAGGTGAATATTTTATAAATGTGATGAATGGAAAGATTTAAAGTGAGTTTGGAGTGACTAAAGAAAATTTAAGACAAGCAAAGTCACTCATGAAGAGAAATACATGTGTACACATTCAAAACTTTGGGCTTGGTAAGATTTTTTTATATTTTGAAAAAGTCTGCTCACCAAGGCTGCTTTTATTTGATCAAAAATGCAGTAAAAACAATAATATTGTGAAATATTATTAAAATTTCAAATAACAGTTTTCTATTTGAATATATTTTAGTAGGAATATTAATAGTCGTTATTCCTGTCATCGCTGAATTTTCAGCAGTCATTACTCCAGTGTCACAGTGTACTTCAGTGTCACATGATCCTTCAGAAATCATTCTCATATGCTGATTATTGTTATCAATATTGAAAACAGTTGTGCGGCTTCATATTTTGATAATTTGTTTTCAGGATTCTTTGATTAATATTTATTTGAAACAAATATTTTGTAAATATCGTATTTATTCAATTTAATGCATCCTTGCTGAAAAAAAAAAGAATTTCTTTCAAAAAAATCTTGACCCCAAATGTTTGAACAGTAGGGTACAGTATGCTACAGCAAATACAGGCATAGACATAAAAATGTATTTACATACACAAATCCTTAGATATCCAAACAAGAGAAAAGTAGGTAAAAATCTACAATTTGTGTTAAACATTTGATGGTGCAGTATGTCCTGATACATTTTTCTTAGGTCAAGAAGAAAGTAAGGGATGAATCTGATTTATAATATGGCTTGAAGAGAAGATATGGTCTCAGTAAAAGACTACACTACACAGCATAGAGATCAAAACATATTCCAAGCCATCAGAATTGGAAGTCATCCAAACTCCCTCTTTCTCACATAAGGAATCAAGCTTAGTGTACTGCCCAGACTGCCCCAAATAACATCATCTCCACAAAAAATATTCACACATTCCCTTGCAGATTTATGTACAGATTCCTCCAGAATCCTATAAAACCATGTGCAGGGTGATGTCACAGTTTTAAAATGAGCTGAGTGTTTAAACACTTTGTCTCTCTCAGGAGGGAAAGCACTACATCCCAATCAACACAGCCCTATTGACCAAAGCAGACCCCTCAAACATGAGCCCCACAGAGGAGACCTCCATCAGACCTGCCTCTCTTAGAGACTCTGGGATGGCTTGGTAAGATTTATCATATCTGTATAACGGATATAGGCTCAGACTGATTTGTATTTGTACTTTAGTTGTTAAAAATCCATTATTCATGAGGACTATTTAAAGCGTTTTAGAAATTTGCTTTTTGTAGATAAAGTTGTACCACCTATTTTCTGGTTTCCATATATTTTCCTGTTTCAAACATGCACTACACTTCATCCCAACGGCCTTGAGTTGAATGCTCTAAAAGTGAAGGAAAGCACTAATTGGTTCTTGATAAGAAACGTTCCTTGTAGCATTAAGGGCCCCTCAAGGAATTTCCTCTTTTGCCACAAATGCAGTTTCAGGATTTATGCCTACTTAAGATAATATTTATCCAACCCTTGCATTACAGGTCCTTCTAGTATATTTGTAGAGAATAGTATCGAAATGCTGCAATCCCTGTTATCCCTTAAGCTGAATTTAAGAGCTATTGCTTTACCCTACTGCGCAAAATTAAATTTAAAAATATTTTATCCAACATAGTATTGAATGCTTACTTGGAAACTGTGATACCAAAATGTGTTTCATGTATTTGTTTGGATCTGCCAGACATTATGTCATGAGAAACCTTCCACACTGATCTGATATGGAGTATTTGATGCTTTCAGGAACATCAAGATCCGCCCAGTGAGTGTGAAGACCTTCGATGAAGTAATCGTGGAGAATGGAACCAACAAGATCGATGAGGTGAAGAGCCTGTTTTTCTCACTCTCCCCCTCATAAGAAAAAGCACATAATGCAAATATATTGTGTCTATGGTTAAGTCAATTTTGGTTGTTCACAGGAAGGGCAGTCAGATAGCGGAATAGCTCTATCTTCAGATGACCTGAAGACACTGAAGTGTCTGGAGTCACTGGCCAGACCCCGGAGTTTCATGGCCCGAGCGTGAGTATAGTACATTCACTCCTGTTAAGACCTTTTGCCTGGCCACATCCAGGACCACAGGAATGGGTTGGTCTGCTGCCATATGCCCTGGAGACCCTCCCACTGGACTGGAATGTAATTGCCACAATAGTCATACAGTTCACCCCCCCTCCCCCATCTCCACACGACTCCAGCCACTACCCCTTTTCTTTGAGAGACGTGCCTGCGCGAGAGTCTCTCAGACAATGGCAAAGCAGAGAGATATTGCCTAAGGTGACAATCTCAACAGCCAGGCTGGGTGTGTGACTAGTTAAAGCTGGTTGTAAGGTCTGGTGACTTGCATCTTTGTTTGTACCGCCTGGGTTGTAATGGCCTCTGAGTCCATCGCTGAAACAGCACGGCTACAGATATGGCACATGGCCATCTCATACAATAACATGCATTTATTTTATTTTAGGAAGTATTTGATAGAATGAGAGTTTATTATTGTTAGTGATCGCAATATATTCCATTTAGGGTTCTAGTATTTTTGCTACAGAATGTAAGCTGTGACTAAAACTTAATATTTAATGACTAATAAAAAAAAAAACTGGATCTCCTTAAAAACATGGTCAGTTTCAGTGAAGGTGGCCTTTTAAGTTATTAATGGCAGGCCATTGGGGTGGATTAGCCTTGGCTTTGTTAAAGCGTTTGAGATCTGAGACAGCGTTTATGGTCTTCCAGACCAGCAAAGGCCAGGGCTAATCTACAAAGGTTATCCTCTAAATTGCATTTAAAGCCTTGTGGACTATACAGCATCCTAATATTTGAGGGCAGCAGTTTGTACCACCAATTGCAGCTAGACAAATAGTGATAATCTCTTACTGATTGGAGGTTTATGACTCAGACCTTAGAAGTGTCCAGTCTAAATATGTGATTGGCATTAGATAAGGGCATCTGAGTACAACAGTTACACCAAAATGCCAGAGCTATATTATATGTTCTTCATCTATACAATGATCTTATTTAAGCATATAATGTGTCTTGTAAAATAGAAAAAAATCTATACTACTACTCAAATGTTTGGGGTTGGCACAATTAAAAAAAGAAAAGAAATGAATATTTAATATTTAAATTCAGCAAAGACGCATAAAACTGCTCAAAAGTGACAGTAAAGACATTTATATTTACATAAAATGCAGTAATGGCCACTGCCAAATCCAATAAATTAATAATAAATTAATGAAAATTAAGCTTTACCATTACCACAATAGATTACATTGCAAAATATTCTAAAATAGTTTAAAAATATATTTTAAAATAGATATTTTACATTTTAATATCATTCACAATAAACAGCTGTATATAGCTGTCTTTACTGTATTTTTGATCAAATAAATGCAGCCTTGGTGAGCATAAGAAACTTCTTTCATAAATCTTATCAACCCCAAACTCTTGAACAGTAGTATATAGACAAAGTATTTTCTGAAGTCAACTTGTCATTATCAAAAAATAATCCCCAACATGGAGCAATTAATTTATAAGAAAAAAAGTCACTACAGCATGCAAAACAGCAAGCCAAGCAACAAGATTACACAACAACATTACAGTAATATTAGTACTAAAGCCCTCTGAGGTCATTTTAACTGTAATCAAAAACATGAGATGTGAGCGAGTCCACAGCTTTATACAAGACACACGAAAGTAGCGCCAAACATCTGACCACCGAATGCTGAGATCAACCAATCAGATTCAAGAGTTCTAGAGAGCTGTGTAATAAGTTTTAATAACACCACACCACACTGGCATTTTTAAATTCTTCTACTGCTGTGATTGATGAGCCAAGTTTTATTACAAATGAACGTAATCAACAGGTTTTGATTAAAAACACTCGGTCAGCACTCCCCCGTCTTCCATGTCCAGTGCCCTCCTCATCTCAACCCGATATGATGAAAAGCTGGGCACAGCCTGCAACCAACTGGCAAATCCAGATTGCCATGGTCACAGACATGGGGAAAAAAGCCACTCCGGAGCATGTAGAGAATGATGTATATATTGTTAAGAGGACCCCTGCCGAGGACCCACTCAATCACTGTCACCTTTGACCTTCTACAACTTTACTGCTACGTCCAAGAGTCTCCCTCCACATTGTGCCTCTGGATTCCACCTGGTACTCCCACATTTAGTATGCACGTATGTGAAGTGCTTGGCACTGACAGCTGTGCTTCACACTGTGTACAGGTCCCAATACATGCCAATGCATCGGTATTTACTGCAAATTATCGCCCCTGTAGACTAAAAGCAATGCAAAATCTCAGACTCCCTCCGGGGTGTCTGACCCGTTGGCCCCAGATGAAGAGTTATTGAAACTCATGGCAACACACAGAGCAAAGTACAACAAAATAATACTATTTCAATTTGGATTCATTCAAATCTGTTTGCTCCTTCCACAGGATGAAGAGCAAAAGTAAGGAGTCAGTTCTGCTGGAGGGCGAAAAGGAGAAATACCCACTACTTGTTCCCTCATTGGACTTGAGTCTGGAGGACTCCTCTCTCGACCCGGAGCTGGAATGTCATAGCCCACCTCCAGACTATAACTATGTGGTCCGTTACTCCACACCACCCGTCTGAGTTGATCTCCACTCTTTAGTCGCCAGAAGTCTCACTCAGTTTTGGAGGATCTGATTGGTTGGGTCCATTTTGTCTCTGCACATTAGATCTGTTTTATATTTTCCCCCACTTCTTTCCATTCCACTTTATCCTGATACTGGAATGGCCATTCTGAGTTTCACATTTTCTCTTTCTGTGCACTTTTTCAAGGTAGCGTGTGAGTACAGTGGGCTGCCACTTATATCATAAATATGGACCACCTCAGATATTCCTGCTGTCTACTGTGAACACAACAAGCACATTTTATTACAGTAACAGCACTGTTTTTCCCAGTGAAATGGCATTTTTCATACAGAATGGTGGCTAATTATGAAATCATTTGTTCAGCGGTTAGAATGAGGACAAAGGCAATTCTTATTTTATTCTAGATAAATATTTTATTGTAATGAAAACTGGAATTTTGGTTATATGATATTTTATTTTTATTTTGCTAAAATTATTTCGGAGCTCACTAAAGCCCTTTTTTTTTCTTTTTTTTTTTTACGAAAATATTTTTCTTTAGAATAAATTTCACTCATATTTTACTCTGTCAGACAAACTGTCAAACAAAGACCACAGATCATGAATAATTGAATGTGTGGTCTGAAATTCCTTCCCAGAAATTGCAGGACACATTGATCATCAACACAAAGGATGCACATTGTGTTTCCAGGTTCTTTCACGCCAGTCTGAGGGCCGCTTTCCTGAGTCTTGCTCATTGAAGCTAAAATGAATCACTTTTGCTCCCGCATATAGTATTTTTTATCATCATAGCTTTTAATCTGGATCATTTTAAAGGAATTAGCCAAGCTTAACATCTTGGACTGCTTACATACGGCAGGACAGAATGGCTTATGGGTGCCTAACATCCAGTCTGTCACTGTGAAAAAGGTTTCAAAAGCCTTAGCAAGTAAATTATTCATGCACATTTAATAGGAAACATTCTGTTAATTATTGATCAAATTTGGACCACAATTAAGCAGGCTTTCTCTGTTCAACAATAGTTACACTGCGTGGTGTACTTTCCATATTTATGTTGTTTATACTACTGTATACATAACAGCACGTAATATGTTGTGCAGCTATTAACCAGAGGAACACATTCTGTTACTGATTCAGTCTTTTATGCTAAAATACTACTAAAGGTTGCAGGGCAGGCTATAATATTGTCAACAGGCTGGTCACTATATAAATGGTCATGATAATTATAGTAAAAGCATGTGCACACATGTAGGTGCTATCAGTATTAACTCCTTAATATCATGGAACAGGTGGGAAATCATTGTATTGGTTAAATCAGATCTGACAGTTGTAAAAGCAATTAGGCCCGTTATTGCTAATTATTGTTTCAAGTCCAAGTACTACATTCATAGCTGAGGAACTGTCTTCCAAATAATGAAATGTATATACTGCCAAATGATGCTTTCAATAATGTTGTTATTTTGACTGACTGGTATTTGTGAAGTAGAATTGTATGCACTGATATTTTCTACATACATTTTTTTGTATTATAATTGTATTTTAATATTAACCAAGCATAAATAAAGATCTATATATTTATATATAGCACCTTTTCAGAGTCATGATTGCATTTGTACAAGTACATGCCTGTATATTGTAGCGACTGCTACTAATAAATAAAAATGCACAGAAATAACAATGCCAATGGTTCGCCTGCCAAGTATTGCATTCTTCTTCCTATAGCATGATTTCCTATAGGTCTATACATAATTCCAGTAAGGTTAGGCTAAGTATTATAAGATTCTTGGTGGAGATGGTTGGGCTGTGTGTCATCTGTGCGCTCTTTTTCCTGCTTCTTAGTCACAGAGACACATTTCCTGAACGGGGCGAGGTGACGGCAGTCTGTCTGTCACCAGGACAATACCTCTGTAACTGTGAGCAAGAAAAGGAAGGGCTTCTCCATCATTCCCATCACAACAGGGTTCTAAACACTAAACTTCCTAAGGGCCAACAGTGACCCCCAGCTTTTTTTTTTAAAGAAATTAATACTTTTATTCAGCAAGGACACGTTCAATTGATCAAAGTGACAGTAAAGGCATTTACAATGTCACAAAAAAAAACAGTTATTTTGTACTTTCTATTCATCAAAGAATCCTGAAAAAAATGTATCATGGTTTCCACAAAAATATGAAGCTACACAACTGTTTTTAACATTGATAATAATAATAATAACAAATGTTTCTTGAGCTATGTTAAATTGTAATAGTATTTCACAATCTACCTGTTTTTACTGAATTTTATCAAATAAATGCAACTTTAGTGAGCATGAGACTTCTATCAAAAACTTTTTGTAAAAAATCTTACCATCCCCAATTTTTGAATGGTAATGTACTGTATATATAGACAGTAAATGTTATAAACTGTACCAGAGGATTTTCCGCCCCCTATATGACATGGATTGTGAATTGCAGTCTTTGTCTAACTTCATAGTTTATAATGGAATCTCCTAAAATTATCTCTGAGAAAAAACATCACATATGCATCTAATTAAAAGCTCTCTCCTATTGGGACTGTTTTGTTTTTCTTGTTCAACAATGTGTAAATCCCGTTGCCACTTCCAGAGTCCCTTCTCAAAGAAAATAGCCCCATGGTGGCAATATACTTCATTAATCACTAAAACAGAGGTGGTATATTGTGGCCTTTGGGAGTCTGCCAAAACTCATTCCTGCGATCAGTGACGAACCAGAATGCCTTGAAATCCTATCATTCCCCATTCTGCGTTCTCTGTAAAATTCCCATCAAAAGAGTGCTCTTCCCTCTGCTCGCACTTCCCACGCTGTGTTCTGGTGAGGGAGTGCAGGGAATGGCAGGATCGGGGTTGGGGGGGGCGACCGCATCCGTATACCTCTCACCTACAGCCTGAGACAATGGGGTGGACTTCACTTACCACAGATATGGCTTTTGCCCACCTTTTCCCAGAAAGGTAGCACCAAAAATACAAATAGCATCAAATATTTTAATAAACTCCCATGATGCCCAAGGGCTGAGTCAAAGAGTTCTGACTAAATCACACAGACTGTTTGTCTTAAAAATAGTTGTCTTAGACTTTGGCCTTCATATCAAAGTCAATTCTTTTTGTCCCCACAGGGTTCCAGTGACTAAAAATGAACTGTTTATAATCTGTCAAGAATTCTGTCATTGAAAACAATTCAGAAATATCTGATCTATGGGAACTCTGGACTCAAAACTGCCCAAGCACTGAACCAAAGACCATCTAAAAGATACTGTATGCTACTTGACAGGATAACTAAATATTCTCCAGGTTTATGTTGTAAAGAAAAACAAGATGGGATTACTGATTATGAACTCATAAATGATGAATGGTCATTCAAAACTGTTGCAAATGTTGGTAAAGTGGGAAAAGCTTTCAGAATGAACTCAACTGATGGGGGTCTGTGGTTGTATCTGACAGAACCCCCCAAAAAAGTCAATTTGGACCAAACAACTAAGATCTCACCAGTAATATCCATCCATACTGCCTTCATAGTCTTTCCATGAATATATGAACATTTATGCCACTGTTCTTCTTTCAGAAACACTTGTCTTAGAGCACTGTTTTGTTTTGGAATTCGTTGGATACAGAAATTTGTAGCCATAGTATTTTAAAAATAAAAGTTTGAGGATATTCTTCAACAAAACTTCTCATGACATTTATTCATTTCAGATTTCACACAGGAGAATTAAAACCTAGGGAATGACTGCAATAAAGTCTCTGTGAGAAAAGCAAACATTGTGTAATGATTAGGCTATGTCTAACATTTCTGAAATTGCACATAGTTCCAAAAAAAAAACATTTAAACTCGACTTCCTAGTAAATATAAATGTAGCAATATTCTTATGAACAGTATTATGACCTAATTCTCAATGTGGAAATAAAAAGAGAAAACATATGATTCATAATTTCAACTATTTTGAGTACAATCTGTCCCCAAACCATCATACATTTGGGACACACATGTCATTATTTTGAAGTTTCCAAGTAAGTTGTAAATCTGTTATGCTGAGAGCATCTCTGCCCTCAGATAACGCATTCTTCCTTTAGACAGAACATAACTGAATCCTTTCCATTATAAGAACTGTGCACAAAAAGAACCTTTTCCTTTTTTTGAAATACATCATTGCAAGTAATTCACAGAAATTCACAGAAATGTGATGTTCAGTGATCCAAAGAAGCGACGCAAACAAATGACATGGTGGATACTGCCCTCTAGAGGTCATTCTGTAATGGTGCTGATCAATTTATAACGAAATCCCAAGATCATTCTTCATTTCATTAAAAAAGGAAAAAATGTAAAAATAACGTGTTGTACTATAAATGTGTCATAAAAAAGTGTCCGTCGAAACTACGTTTTAAGTCGCTGTTGCAGCTGATTGGCCAGCAGGGGGCGTCGCTGCGCTGTGCTTTGAGTCTCCAAGCCAACCTTCTTTCTTTATTGCGTACACCTGCATCAGCAACGAGTGTGCTCACAAAACCCAGGTCTGGCCTTCGGATTCTTATGGTAGGATATATTATGAACACATATTCAGCAACAGTGTTGGGGGTAACACATTACAATTAATGCGACTTATGTAATCAGATTACTTTTTTCAAGTGACTAGTAAAGTAGCGCATTACTTTTTTAATTTACAAGAAAAATTAAAATTTCAAAAAAGTAACTCCAGTTACTTTGTTTTCCCATTTATTGACTGACAAGTCTCCTGTCCCCATATTGGGAGAAATCAGAAGTAGTGTGTGTGCTGAAGGAGTTGTGTGCGCTGTGTGAACTACTGTACTGTGTAGTTCTAGACTAAATGTGAATTAATTCATCCCACTCACAAAAAACAGATTTAGTATTCATCAAAATGAATTAAAACAGTGAAATGCAAACTCAGAATATGACGCAAACCTGCAATAATTAAATGTTAAATAACACAAATGTATCTAACCCCTTTTTATTAACCAATGTCTTTGCTGCTGACCTTTGATGATTCAATTCAACCATACTAATAAGCACAAATGACTTTAGAGAAACTAACAATTGTGCTTCATTGTTTTTTATTGCTGAAGAGTGTTTCTACTCCTGCGTTCTACTGTACAGCCGTGAATTTACTTTTCATTCAGCCTGAGGTTTATTCATTACACTTTTTGGTGTGAAAGGGCTTTTACATTTGCTATAAATAGAACTTCTTATATTAAAAACAATCAAGCCCTGCTCATATTTAAAAAGTAACGCGAAAGTAACGCAAAAGTAATGTAACGCAAAAGTAATTACTTTCCATAAAAAGTAACTAAGTAACGTAATTAGTTACTTTTTTAGGGAGTAACGCAATATCGTAATGCATTACTTTTAAAAGTAACTTTCCCCAACACTGTTCAGCAATATAGTACAACATATAAGCCTATACATATCTATATGACCATCATTTACATAGGCTGAAGGCCACATTTTGGCGAATTGTTTGGAGTAGCACTGAAACGGTCTGTGGAAATTATCTAACAAAAAGTAAAAGTTTAACCCCAGGCTCATTTAGCCTACTACCCATGGTGTGAATTTAGCAATAGTCGAACAAATACATCAATTATTCAATATTAGAGAAAAACAACTGTAGCAGCCATTGGTACTTTTTTCCACAAGGGTCTTTGACCTTCTGAAATGCTTTCATTTGCCTGACATCATCGTAGTGATGTGTTCTTGCTTGCAACTAACTGATCGGATAGGCTTACATGCTTTTATAAATGATATCAGTCACCCAAATGAACCTGTTCTGATGGATCAGTCAAGCTAACATGAATCAGGTCATACAACAGTTAAAGCCTGCATATTTCCAAATATCCTGATTATAGCTATACACTAGCACAGACATGAGGTCATTAGAACCTCTATTGTGGTTCAAGCTAGAACATGGATTAGCTGGACTCTGGTGGGGTCGAGATCAACCTAGTAGACCTTAACCAGGCTATAAGCTGGTAGACCACCTCGGACTTTTAAAAAAACAGCTTAAGCTGATGACCTGATTTTTCCAGTAGGGGTATAAATTTAATTTGATAGCATCTTAATTGTTTTTTATCACGTTTTTTTTGTTGTTGAAGAAAACTGCTTTAAATATGATGTTACGGTATTGAAACTATAGCAAATACATTTGTTATAAACTTTGAAGCGCTGTTTTGATGATCAATCGCACTGCACCTATACTTATTCATCCTGAAACAGGGAAATGCAGTTCTTTACTATGTTCAAAGGTCAATCATTATCATAGAGAAGTCACATTAAATATTGTTTTGACAGATTTATGTTATGAGGGTTGTAGCATAAAAACGACTGAATGCATAAAGGTTTTATCATCACAAATCTGCCAAAAACTCTCCTACTTTTGCATAGTTCACTGTATCATACAGACATGTGATGATCTATGATGAAAATCACGATCAGCTGTTTGTTTTTCAAAAATTTAGTGAACAAACAGTAAACTAAAATTAATTTAGTCATCAGTTCAGTTACAGTATATCACTTTATAAAGACTTGAATAAAGATGAGACACAGACTTCTTGAAAATGTGTCAATGTCCTGTTTTTGCTAAACAAAATCGATGATTTCAAATGATTTAAAACATTATTATCAATTGTAAAATTAACATACATGCATTTTATGACAGTGTATTATTATTCGAAAGGCTTTACAAAGTAATTGTATTTTTGAAAAATGCTTTCGTGAGAGCAAAATACTTTTTAAATGAACTGACAAAAGCTCAAATCGCCAATTTTGGAAAACAGCAGTATATAAAACACATTTTTTCATATTTCATGTATATATATATATAATTTTTGTATCGTAATAATGAATTTATAAATCTATAAATTAAGTAATTTATAGTAAATAAAGTTCAAACACACATATTTTCAGGTGAAATGTACTGTCCTTTCTGCCCTAACATCTGAGACAAGACAGTCAGGTCTGAACAAGCTACTGTCTGCATATGTTAATGATTAAAATACCCCAGAAACCTCGCAGTAAAATGAATTAACAGCTCGTTAAATATTTCGACTACATGGCGACACGCACGACACATTGTCGTCGCATGGGTACTGTAGGTGATACCTCACATTTCCATAAAGCGGAATTAGCTGTGAAGTGTGACCCGAGAGTGTCGTGGTGTGAGGGATAATCAATGTGAAAAGTTCGCCTTACTTCAAGACACCTTCTCCCGCTTTGCACCTCTTTTACAAGAGTATCCTTTAACAAATACGCATGGACTCTGAAGGCGAGAAAGTGGCATGGGTACTATGCAGATGTGGCGTTCCCATATCCACAGGTTTAGTTCCATTAGAGAGAAAAGGAAGGGCAGTAAAACTTCAAGCGACCATTCATCGCTGAATGATCGTCACAGCTCATTTCGCTTTTATGATGAACACTTTTTTTAACAATAAAATATATAATAAAAAGATGTCATTGCTGTTGTTGTTTTTGCTTGTGTAAATGAAATTCAAATAATATACAGCCTATTATAATTTATATGAACAAAATAAACACATTTATAATCAAATAAATGATTTGTATTAATAAAATACAAGTTATGAGTTGTTATAAAAGTTATTTGCTTGCTTGAGCTTTTTTTTTTTAAAGTCAAACTGAGACAGATCTAACAAAACTCCTTTCAAATGGGCTTTTTTGAGGAGAGACATTTTTTTGAACTGAATCTTTTTCACAGTGTAATGTGCTGATTCCTTAAGTCATCTAGAGTGAGTCTGTACGCCTATTGAATACTGTTGAGAAGAAGTGGTTTTGGGTGCATGCAAGTCTGAGGTGATGCGAAAATCTGGCGCTAGGGGAATCTTTGAGGGTTTGGTGGTGTTATTGGCTGGTCATTTGAATGCAAAATCGACAGGTTTTGAAGTCGTGGCTGACGTCAGGAGGGCTTGGTTATACCTTTGCCTCCACCACCTTGACAACACAGTCACATCATGTTTGATTGAAGCACGTCCAGGACTACGTCGCGTGACCTGGAGCCCATTTTGGACTACCACACTTGAGATAAACAGTACTGAGTCAGGCCTTGGTTTTGAGTGATATTTGGCTTGATGTATGGCTGGCATGTTGCCTTAAAAAAGTTATTTTAGGGGTTTCTTTCAAATCATGTACGTTGGATACCTTTTGGATAAAGAGGGAAGCATGTATCACCAAGGAGCCGTGCGAAGATCTGGCATCAGTCTTCCACCACAGAATTTTGTCTCCACACCTCAGTATTCAGATTTTACAGGATACCATCATGTGCCCAACGTGGACACACACGCGCAGTCAGCGGGGACATGGGGCCCTCCTTACGGCGCACCGAGAGAGGACTGGGGCGCCTACAGCCTGGGACCTCCAAACACTATTTCTGCTCCTATGAGCAGTTCATCTCCGGGACAAGTTTCCTACTGCTCTTCAGATTATAATGCCATGCACGGCCCGGGATCCGCAGTGCTGCCTCCACCACCTGAAAACATTTCTGTGGGCCAGCTTTCACCTGAGAGAGAAAGACGCAGTTCCTATCAGTGGATGAGCAAAACCGTGCAGTCCTCCTCAACCGGTAAGGCCAACAAATGTCTTTCAAAAAAGACCTAAATAATCAAAAATAAAAGCTTGCTAAGAATTTGAAATATGTGGCATAATAGAGAAAGCGTTTCAATATTTATGAAGTAATCTTAAAACATGCAAACTGCGCAATAATTTAAAGGTCTTAAAATCAGCGATCGAAACGTTCAAAATGACAGTAGTTCACGCTTATGATCTAATTTCGCGAAGCAGCAGAATAAAAATGACATAATTTAAGTCATGCACCCAGTTTGCGTAGGTTGTACTAGAATGTAAAAGGTTTTTAATACAAAATAATTCGAAAAATATATATGTGCACAAAATCGAAGCAAAAACTTGAAAATCTAAACAGATGCTTTGTATTATTTTGGTTTAATATTGGACAAATAATTTGCACAATGGCAAATCTTGTGAAAAACGTATACATTTTGTTTGGTATTTGCCTCAAGGAGTGGCACATCTGACTAAATATTACGAAATAGTAAGGCCTGGGAAAATTGAATAGTTTTACGCACACTAACTTTACGTAACCGTCATTATTTGCGGAAAACGTTCTGTTAAAAATAAAAAAACGGAATATCTGAGTTCTATTAATGCATTTGTTCCTTTACGCATGGGACAAATAGTTGTGGCAAAATGAAGGTGTTGGGAATTGGCGCCAGGGTCACTTGTAATGCTAATTTGCGACTCCCGTAAACAAGATGTGAGGTCTACTTTTCCTGTTACATTGTCTCAGGTTTTGAGGGTTATCTGTCATATTCAGGCTGCGACTTCTTTCAACACCTTGTTCACTTTGATATGCAGCAGCGCGTCTTCCTCTGTCTCTGTTCTTGAGGGTTATATTACCTCAAAGAGTGACACATTTCACAGCACATGAAGTTCTCCTGTCTCCGGCGCATGTTAAAACGACACAGCGAAAACATTTTCAAGAAAAAAATCACGTACAAAGTTACATGACCTAACTGTAAACGGCCTTTTTCATTTCTACCGCTGAAAAACTGAAAGTTTTGGAAATGGCATGTGAAGTCAAAGGGTCACATTTAACATTAGATGTTAGAGCTTTCCATAGTGATTGCATCGAAACTTTTAATAATAATAAAAAAAAACTATAGTGAGTTGCGTTATTAGTCGTATAGGCTACATAGAAATGTATAGCTGGTCTGTACATAAAAAAACAAGTCCAGCCTGCTCTTGGTTTGAGGAAAAGATTTTTGATGTTATCTCCTTGTAATTCTTTGTAAGACGTGTGTCTCCTAACACATCAGTGGCGTTTGGGTAATGCCTTTGCGTCTCTTTGTTCTGCAGTTTGTTCAAAAAATCTCCTCAAAGAAGATCAGAAGCTCAATTTGCATATCTAGCAATGTAATCTTAGTTTATGCAATTGACTGAATATTTCAGTGGCGTTATGATTTACAGTTAAAATCAGAGATCATATAGGCCTAGTGATTTTAAATGCAACATAAATGTAAGAGAAGAAAGTCAATATGATAAGAATAATTTAAATATAACCTGTAGAAATTATACAATACACAAGTTCTTCCTCTGCCTTAAAAAGCTATTATTAATAACAGTATTACACATTTTACGCACGACGATTAATTTCATAATGATAATCTCTTATCCAGTGTGTTTTATGACGAATGTCTTCATTTGATCAGCATAGTTTTCATACTTATTCGTTCATTTCCCATTTCTTAGGCAAAACGAGAACGAAGGAGAAATATCGAGTTGTGTACACAGACCATCAGAGGTTGGAGCTGGAGAAAGAATTTCATTTTAATCGCTACATCACAATCAGAAGAAAATCAGAATTGGCAGTAAACCTCGGGCTTTCAGAAAGACAGGTAAAAATGACTTCACTTTAGATTTTTACTTATAGACTTAGATTTAGGCTATCTCACTAGTTGAAAATTAGACTTGTTTCTTTCTATAACCGTTTGACTTTTGTCTTCACAGGTAAAGATCTGGTTTCAGAACCGCAGAGCTAAGGAAAGGAAATTAATCAAAAAGAAACTGGGTCAGTCTGACGGCAGCGGAGGATCAGTCCATAGCGATCCCGGTTCTGTCAGTCCCCTACCGGTACCAGGGTCACTGAGTCCGTCAGACATACACGGTTCTCTGTACCCACCCCCAGGAATGAGCGCCTTGCCATCTATGAGGAACATACAGCAAGTTACTGTCACTCAGTGAACTCGAACTTGAAAGATCCAACTTTAACTGAGCACTCCAACACGCTGAAAGGACTGAACCTAAGCGGACCACTCGCGTGGCCAAAACGGATTACAAACTTACATGACAGGCATCAAGGCGCGTGTTGTGGATTACCACAGAAGAATCACGTCTTAAATGCAACGAAATGCTGGAGGCTCTTCAAATATCGTTTTAATAGAATAGTTTTTAAAATTAAGAAAAAAAAACATACAAAAACCTTGTTCGTCTGATCCAGAGACTAAATATTTTAATGGTTTGTTTGTGTTTGCTCAATTAAGATATAAATGTCATTTTCTGTATGTGGTGAGTGTATCTAAATGTTTGTAAATAAAATGAAACTACAGGTACAGCGTTTCTCGGGATGTATAATGATCCTTACCCTAGAACTGTTAAACTTTTATTATCTGTGTAAGCCAATGACCTGCGATGGCAGGCTGTTTTATGCTCCAGTTTGCGTCCAAAGCGCACGTCGTTCACTTTCTTTTCACAGGGGTGATGTGCAGGTGTCACATTTTTAATATGGGTATAACGTTTGATTCAAACAATGTGTAAATAAAAAAGTTTTGCAATAGTTTTTTTTCGTGTCTTGACATAGCCTATTATTAAACTTAAACGAATTAAATATTGTGTTCATCAGCTTTAGGCATTCACCTTTAATTTACCTTTTAAACGTGAGACCACTCTGTAAACGTACAAATTGCATTTGGGCTCGTTTTTCAAATTAAGGCTGAACAACTTAATTTGTAAAGTTATATAACTAGGCCTAGGCTATAACTTGTTTCTGTACAAATGCAGTAGCCTATATTGAAATAGGATGATTAGAGCAACAAAAATGTCTTATTTTGGCGTCACATATTGTTGTACCATAAGCAGCATTTACTTTTAAGTTAACGATCCCCCAAAAAAAAGAAAAGAAAAAAAGTTACGAACAATGGCTCAAAACTTAAATTGTGGGAACAGCTGTAAGTCTGTCATTAAATCTTGAAAAATGATTCACAAATAAACAAATGTCTGTCAGGAACCTTTATATTTTCTTCATAGAATAGCCTACATTTGCAAGGGAAATCTGTTTAAATACTTCATTTCTTAACAGTTTGCAAAGTGCATCTCTCAGCTAAACACCACGTCATCAGTGTGACATAAGCACTTTTATGTTGTAACATGCTTGTAGGCCTATTTATTATTTAATTTCAATTGAAACAAATCAACAGTTTAATTACAGCACTTAAGAAAACTGATTTCACTGCATTTATCTTTAAATGGCACATTCCACAAATCCTATTATAGGTGTCCCATGACTTTATTCATTTAAAGCATTTAGAGACACTTAATCCCTTTTATGTGAGGCTTGTTGTTTTATGTTCTATTACAACAAAATATTACTGTATCTAACATCCAATTAACCCAAAATATCAAATGTCTGGTAAACACATCAAAATAAGGATTTTGGCCTACCTTTACCAACTTGACAGTACCTGAGAAGTAGCTACAATCAGTGTTGGGGAAAGTTACTTTTAGAAGTAATGAATTACAATATTGCGTTACTCCATAAAAAAGTAACTAATTACGCTACTTAGTTACTTTTTATGGAAAGTAATGCGTTATGTTATTTTTGCGTTACTTTTTAAATCTGGACCGGGCTTGCTTGTTTGTTTTTAAAATAAAAAAGTTATATTTTTGGCAAATATAAAAGCCTTTTCACACCAAACGTGAAATGAATAAGCCTCAGGCTGAAGGGAAAGACAATTTACGTCCGTACAGTAGAATGCAGAAGAAGACATTTCAACACACTTCAGCAATAAAAAAAGGCACTTTCAAGACAATTTGTGCTTATTAATATGGTTAAACTGGATCATCGAAGGTCAGAAGCAAAGACATCGGTTAATATAATGGTATTACTACATAAAGGATATTTGTGTTGTTTAACATTAATTATTGAGCGGTTTGGCATCATTCGAGTTGCATTATTTTTAATCATTTTGAGGAATACTGAATCTGATTTTATTTTTTTGAGTGAGATTAATTAATGCATATTCTTATTTATTTTGAACTACAGTAACATCATCTGATTTCTGTCACCATGGCAACACCAGAGCTGTCAATCAATACATGGGAAACAAAGTAACTGGAGTTAATTATTTGAAAAAGTAATTCAGATATTCGCTTGTAAATTAAAAAGTAATGCGTTATTTTACTAGTTACTTGAAAAAGTAATCTGATTACTTAACTCACGTTACTTGTAATACGTTACCCCCAACACTGCATACAATAGACACCATAATTTGTTATAATCTATTGAATTATTATATGGGGGGGGGGGGACCCATATTAAATGTGCTACTATGCTACGCACTGTGTTGTTTTAAAAATTGTGTCTATTTAGTTGTAATTTTATTTATTGTTTATTGCTAGAAACTACAAAATCGCACAATTCGGGGTCATAAACATTCTGTAGACAAGTCAGTAAGGTTGAGAAGCTCATAGAAAAAAATCAGCAGCTCAAATAGCCTACCTACTTAATTTCAACATTTGAAATTGATAACCAATCAACATTTTGCGCTTAAGTTCCTCACTTCACTCACTGTTTGTTGAAAAAGATATATATTGAAGAAGCGTAATTTTTTTTTTTTGCTTTATTAATTCAATGCCACAATGAGGTATTACATATTCACATGATCAAATTAACATTATTAGCTCCCAGAGAAAAAGAAAAAAGGAAGAAAATTACATAAAGTTCAATGCTTTCAGAGCATTACATGTTTTCAGAGCTTTTTTGTTTTTTGTTTGTTCTAAGAGATGCATATAAAATTTAAAGTCATTTATAAAATGTGCAAAATTTGGTTTACATTGAGCCCTTGAAGAAGCGGAATGTATTCGTGCGCAGTGCCAGGGGCGTGACGTCATGAGCGTCCTACTGCCCAACATGGCGGACTTTGATACCATTTATGAGTTAGCATAAAGAAGAGAGATAATTGTGGTTAAGACATCTCGTCAGATACTGTCCCGACCCTGTGGTCATGCGTGGGGCTGGTCACATCACCGTGTAAGCGTATGAGTGCGGCAGCACCGCTGTTAGCTCACGTCTGTGTTTGTAGCCTACATGCTAAGCTCACTGCACGTTTTCGTCGCTAAGTTGTGGTATCAAAATACACGTGAGCCGAGCTTCTCCAGCTGTATCCTGACTGTGATTTTAAGCGGAAGAATCAGCCCTCCTAACCCGAAGCCTTGTTGTTAGCACAGAGATTTATGGTTTTATTGCTGGCCGAGGATAAAGGCTGCCCCGCAACCACAATCAAACTCGTTAGGACCTTCGCTTTAATTTGAAGTTGTTTGGTAACTGTACTGTACGAATGCTGAGGTAAACTTGAGAGATAATATTTTAATTAATGCAATACTTTCTTGGGACAGTACTAGTACCTCTTCTGAAGTTCAATCACCACCTTGACTAGTAGAGCTAAGTTTGAGTTACTTTATTATTTCATGAGGTAAACGATGTGATATTTCTACATGGGACAGCAGAGCCTACTGCAATGGATTACAAACAGACATCACCAGACACTTAAACAGTCTTCAGATTTCCTGGCAATTCAAGTTACATTTAGAAACTGAACTCTCTCACTTTGTTGTGTCTGTGTGTTGCTTTCAAGTCTTTAATGACATTTACATCTAACTGAAATTAAAGCTATCTTTTTTCCCATCATGACACATCAAGCCTTTGTTTGGAAGGTAATCAACCACATAAGAAAAAAATCATGCTTTGGTAAACATGAGTAATTATGAGATAAAAAAAATCTAAATTGTGACATTACGTCATAATTATGAGATAAAAGGTCATTATCACATAGTCAATTGACTGTTCATGCCACAGTTTTGAATTTATCTCATAATTTCAATTTTAAACTTTTTGTCATAACTGTGACTTAGTGTAATTGTATTATTTATTATGACGTCATAATTTTGACTTATTGTCATAATTGACTAGTTCATTATTTTAATGTAATAATTTTAACTTTTTATCATTATTATATCAAAGTATCTCTTGTTTACAAATGCATGATATTTTTGTTGTGGCAGAAATGACCTTCAATATCTTTTCCCCATAATCATAACATCATTTTTTTAAAATCTGTTTGCAGGTTTGGACTAAGCAACAAATTTGACACAGAGTTTCCTTCTGTTCTCACAGGAAAGGTAATGATTTCTAACTCGCATCTACAAAATAAATCATGTTCAATTTTATTTATGGTGTGAATAAAATATCTTTCCCTGTTGACCTTTACACCATTATTCACCATGGTGTGAGCTTTTGATTAATACAGAATCCTTTGATGACGTCTCTAAAATGGTTTTAATCCAAGTGTGCTGTGTTTTTGCAATAGAATCTGTCAATAAGTAAACCGTCCAGGGCTCCGGTAGGCAGGGATCCCAGCGCTGGGAGGACACAGCTCCTGGTGACAAAATAATGAAAGAAACACTGTGCCGTCCACAAGAATAGGAAGCTTCCTGGGTCGGACGCAGAAATACAAAAAGGCTGCAGGGGGATGAGCAGGCCGAGGGAAGTGCAGGGCAATAAAGCGGAGCTCCAGTATTGTGACCCAGGGTGACATGTGACGGATGAGGTCAGGATTATGATGACTGAAGGGTACAGATCAGGCCTGCTGGGCTTTATTCCGAGTTCTTTTGCTGTTTGCAAAGAGACCTTTGCATCCTGTCATAAAAGATTACGACCCTGGTTTTATGGCGTACATACCCAGAGAGGAATGAGCAGCCATTCATGTTGTTTAGACGGCGCAGCCACAGGCCACGGGCTTATCTCATCTTTTTGTCCTCCCTTTGCCCTGAGAGTGTCAGAGCTCGGTTGGCAAGTTACAAGCGTGCAATTGCAAGATCTCCAGAGAGCATCTGCAAACATGGAAGCTTTTCCTAAAAAAAAAATTCCAGTGACTTTTTATGGAACTCCTTTTATTTTTCTTGTATTTTTTAAATGAATGTTTTGTTTTTATTTTGCCATTTATGTTCTATTACAATAGAATAGAACTGTACTGGTACTGTCTGTGTTTTTAAAAAGTATTCTGTTACTAACAATGCACAAAGAATCATTTACTGGCTTATTTACAGTCCTGTTTTGCTCCTCTCCCATCTGCTCTAGGTTGCTCCAGAGGAGTTCAAGACGAGCGTCACTCGAGTAAATGCTTGCTTGAAGAAGAACTCACCGGTCAATGTGAAATGGCTGCTCTGCGGCTGCCTGTGCTGTTGCTGTACGGTGGGCTGCAGTCTGTGGCCTGTCATATGTCTCAATAAGAGAGTGAGTCCTTCCTCAGACGTGACCAGTCCTTCCCCCATTAATCTATATGAATTACTTGCTGCCTCATTTGAGCACCTAATAAATAAACCCGCTCAGTGAGGAGGCAAATAACAAACTACATCCACTTATTAACTGTGTGTGAAACTGATATATGTCAGATGTCATGGCTTGTTGAATTGTGGAAAGGTGGTGATTTTACAACTACAAATTTTAAGTTATTGGCCATGACGTGCAGCTTATAAGGTGCTTCACTACGAGCTTTGGCCCATAAATGTCTCTGAAGTCTTCATGCCCTGCGAGTTTTATTGGCATTTGTTAAACATGTGTTTGACGAGTTTGACAGGGTGATTAGCTTAAAAACCTGTGTGTGTCTCTATTTTTGTTTGTGTATAATTATTAATTTGTATGAGCTCATTTTTGTTTGTGTGTTTCAGACGCGAAGATCCATTCAGAAATTGTTAGAATGGGAAAATAACAGATTATATCATAAGGTAAGCTCATTGCAGAATTAATCTCAGACACGTAAAGATAAGGACAGCGGATCATCTCCAGTTTAGCTGCCGTGTTGAGAGTTGTTTAAGTCTTGGTGTGTGGTGGATAGCGATCATTAAAATGACCGCTAACATTTGACCCTGTCAAATGCTTGTTGCCCTCGCAGCCATTTTGGTCTGATGCATTGATATAGTGCAGAGGCTGACCAGACTGTGGAAAGGTCAGCAGTAAAAAGCCACGTTCATTTTGTTGTGTCTCATTGAAGCATTGACTGGCAGCCAGTAGCAGCGCAGACAGGTTAAGGAAACTCTGCTTAGCACTGGCCACTGCTTGACCTCGGCTAACCCTTGTGTGTAAAGTGTGTCTGAGCATCTGAAGTGCTTGTGTCTATTTTGAAGATCTACCGCACGGCTTTGTCTAACCTGTCTCTTCCTGTGTCTCGCCTTCAGCTAGGGCTGCACTGGAAACTCAGCAAGAGAAAATGTGACAGCAACAACATGATGGAATATGTAAGTTCATAGATTTTGTTTTGTTTTTTCATGAAAGTTACGTAACAGTAATTAAAAGTAAATTATTTCTTTTCCATTTCAGGGCTCTAAGCTGCTACCTAAATGATTGCTAATGCAGCACAGAATTAAATGTGCAACAATAATTTAAAATCTAAGAAACAGTTAGGAAAATGTTGTTTGTGTCAAATATCACCTCATTAGAGAATTCGTCAGATTTATCATGCACAAGTGAATTGTGATTTGCAAAACATGTCTCTTATGAACTGATTCTTTTTAATGAGTCAGTCAAAAAGATTCAGCCTCTGACTCTCGTCATTTTGTGGTATGATTCAGATTCATAGTTTTGTAATCAATTATAAAATCATAAAAATATTTTACCAACAACAACAAAAAAGGATTAAAACATGAGATGCAATTTTTGGTTGAATCAGCTTTGAGGGAATATTTGTTTTGGTGACTATAATCAACAATACTGTATATTTTTGTTAAAAACAGGCATGAATACACTTTTAAAGTGGTGATATTTATGTGGCACAAATACAACCATATTCATTAAAGTGATGGCATCAAATTGTAACTTATTTATGGTAAATACAACTAGAAACACAACCTATTTTATGGTACCTTCAAAAATGTTTTTGAAAGATGTCTTTTATGCTCACCAAGGCAGCATTTATTTGATTTGTATTAAAAAATGCAGTAATACTGTGGAATATTATTACAAGTGAAAATAACATTTTTTCACTGTTTCTGCATCATTTCTTCACACTTCAGTGTCACATGATCTTTCAAAATGTATATAGAAGAATAATAAAAAAATAAAAAATAAAAAAAAGTCTTACTGACACCAAAAGATTTGAACGATAGTGTCTATAACTTAAACAGTCATAATCACAGCACCTGACTGCTGTTAAATCTAAAGTAGGAAGCTTTGCACTCGGTGAACTGAAGCGTTTCTGAACAAACATGTTTATCGAGCGATTCTGTAATTTGTAACTAAAAGAGTAATTTGACTCCTAAATGTTTCATTCAGTCTTTTTTATTTTAAATTTTTTGTCTGAAGATCTGCATTTTCTTACAAAGTCAGACCATAAGGTTGTAAATCACGAGGCTGGTGATTTTTAACCCTCAAGTGTGCTTGCTTAAAGGTCCCCTGAAATGCTTAGAAACACGCAGCGTTACTCTGAGTTGACATCATTTGAACTGAAACAGGAAGACAGGGTGGAACATATCAAGCAACCCTGCGCCTTTTTAAAATGGCCAATAGCATCCGTTTATATCACAGCTTGGGCTAGAGCTGTTGAGCTCCGTAAAGCTGCATTTGACTGGGTATGCCAGCCACAATCCCATCCATATTGCTATAAAATATAGCATTCTGTGTAGAATTCAAATAGCTCCGACACATTTTGGGGTCTGCACAGACTCGTGCATGTGATCCGCTCCGGAGCAGAGTGTGTGTGCGGTGCAGTGGTTAGCGTGATACAGCACAAAACCAGACTTCTTTTTTTTTCCTCAATGGAAAGCATATATACACTGTATGAATCGTTCCCTGACCCCTATATACAGTAGTGTACTACGGGCCATTCACTGTACAGAAAATACTAATTCTGTGGACAAGTGACCAATTTCAGCCGCGACTTCAGAGTCTATTTTATAGTGTAAGGGGCGGGCGCTTCGGATTCTAGAGAGCATTTGATTGGACAGAAAGTTTGATGAGAAGCTGAAGTATGATGTGACGTCAAAAAAAAGTCGTTGAGCCGTTTTGGCGGAAGTGATGAACTGCAAGCTTTGAATGCTTAGATCTTCTAAATGCGAATTTTGTCACTGTTTTGGAGCACACTGCCTTATAGATAACCTTAAGACTTACATATTGATACTAACACCCAAAAAGCCTTAGTTTTGATTTCATGGGGACTTTAACATTGCCTATTTTTCTGTCTACAGGTGATTCTTATCGAGTTCTTACCAAAGTATCCTATATTCAGACCTGACTAAAGGACTTCTGCTGGATCCTCGTGGAAGGCCCTTCATTCCTCTCCTTAGTGCCTTGTATATATGTCAGATTAAGGGTCTTCACTGGGTTTCTACAAGACCCCTTCTCCCAGTACCTTGTACAGTAGAATTCGCAACACTGTCACTTTGCTTTAGAGCAGATTTTGCACATTTCCTGATGTAGTAGAAGCGCTCATGTGTTGCACTCCGATGTTTTGTTACATATAATGAGAGATGGGAAGAAAGCAAACTGATGCTGTTTAAAAAGTGCATTTACCCCAAAGAGCCATCAAGTCCTCTCCACATACTATATCATGGTATTGTTAAGAACAAGGCACCTTATGGTGTGAATTTGCCTTATGTTAAAGGACAACCTTTTTTTTAAATCAGACGTGTAAGTGCAGGAGTCAGAAGTGTGTGGTGTTTTAATGTTTTCAGAGTGTGATGTCTAGCATTGGGGCTTTTTGAAGCTAGTGCAGCAGATGTTTGAACTAGCTCAGCACCGTGATCTGGCGCTTTTGCGATTGTCTACTACACGGGGAAGTCAACAAACTGACTTGTAAATATCATGGACAGGATGTACAGTGTGGTTTACCATGTTTACACTATGTATGGTTATTAGTTTTTCGCCAAGATATTATTGTAGCATAGTTTGTTTATAAGCTGTGTCTCTGTAACTTTAAAGTTTATATGGACCTGTTTACCCAGTAAGCCATAAAATGTACGTACAAGATGCCACTCGAGCTAGGGCTGAAAATTGCACTTGAGCATACGATTGTCCTTGGGGTATTTGATATTGTTTTACAATGTCATTACTGGTGTGTTTAAAAATGATAACATATGCCAATCAAGCAAAATTGGTTACCAAGAGTAATGTCATTCATTTTTGCACCAAGTGAAATTTACCTATTCAAGTTTTTGTTGGAACATAATTTGTACCCTGTATTTTTTCTTCGTGTTTTGTTTCTGTTCTTTCAGTACAGCATGTGTTTTAGTTGTTCATGGATGTTGTATGCTGTGGTTCTGCTCCTGAGGTAACTACGCAGCATTGTATATGTAATGGTTAAAACTGCCCCTCATCTATTTTCTATAACTGTATGACATCTTTGCTCCACTGTAAACATGACTGCGTTAGTTGAGTGCCTCTGTAGATGGTCTTGAGAGGGAGCTGTGCTTAAGAGAAATGATTCTTTGCTTAGCAATCTAATGGAGAGAAAGGAATCTGCTCTCAGTACTGGTTCTGTTAAAGTACCTGTAAATGTTTGTCCCTACCTAATCCTATGGAAAGCTTCAATAAATTCCTGATTTTGATGTTTTTGAACAACATTCTCTTTATATGTATATATGGCCGTATTTAAAAAATGAAGAAACATTAAAGGAAATGTATATATATATATGTGTGTTAATAAGCCTTAAAAAATAAACTTAAAAAAAATGTTTGCATAAAAGTCAACTATTCACTTTGCTCTCAAATTAACTGTTAACCTCATAACTTCCATTTTAACCCATTAATGGAACAAAGGAAAATTACAATTGTACATGTATAATATATAAATATATAGGCAACACTTTACAATAAGGTTCTATTAGTTAATGTATTAACTAACATGAACAATACATTTTTACAGTTATTACAGTATTTGTTAATGTTAGTTAATTGTTAGTTCGTTATTTCACAGTGCATTAATGTTAACAAGCACTTTTAATGTATTTCGTAAATGTTGAAATTAACATTAAGATTAATCAATGCTGTAGAAGTATTGTTCATGCTTAGTTAATGTTAACTAAAGTAGTTAACTAATGTTAACTAATGAACCTTATTGTAAAGTGTTGCCTATCTCTATATATCTCTCTCTCTATATATATATAACTTCACTATCTGTGTTATAGTATGCATAAAACTTTTAACTACTGTTTGATGCCACAGCTTTATACAGTAACAGCAAAGATTTCAAATCAAAAGTACAAAAAAAGCTGTAGAAAGTAATCCTTAGAGTTTAAAGTATTACATTAGAAATGGAAATAATTCAAACAGATTAAATAGATATCTGCTTTTAAAATTGTGATCTTAATGTTACTTTCCGTCGAAGCTAGAACTGACCAATTGGTTTGCATTATGTAGAGCAGGGCTGCAAAGAGGGGAGTGAAGAATAAACGCAACTCAGCATGAATGATTCAGATACAAACAGCTGCTTCTGAGATAGTCTGTTCATTTTCACTTGTGCTTTATGTATTTTAGGCTTCTTAATTTAGCAACAGCTTACTGCAAAAAAATTAAAATTAAGTTGAAATGTTGAGCTTTATATGGGCTCTAGGGGGCAGGCTAAGACACAATGAAGAATGTGGAGCAGTGTGAGTGCATGAAATTTAAAATTTGGCCTAAAATAATGTCTGAGAATGTCCTGGTACATGACATGTCATATGCATGTCATCGCTCGCCCTTCAAACTGCTCCGATGGTGTGATACTCCACAGGGCAAAGCTGCAGATATTGCCTGGGAATCAAATCACCAGAGGGACTATAGTAAATGATTTGGGAGTGAAATATGTGGCTTTAGCATTAATTCTTGAATAACAGAGAAAAGCATCACTGTGCAAACCAAACCGGGTTAAAATGTTGATGCCACTGTTGTTCTGGCAGATGAGATTTTGATCTCAAAGCAGTGTAGAATAATTCTCAGCAGATTACATGCATATTTATATGAAATTCAAAATCATTATTTGGAAAACTGCCAGTTAATAAAATTATAGAAAAGACCTAATAGAATCAATTACAACTATATTATACTATGAAGCAGAAGGGTGAACATAAAACCGCCACTGCTTAGAACAAGGACGTAATAAAATAAAACAAATATTTTTATTCTGTCGTCATAACCCTTTCACATTTGCTGTGCTTGTCCAAAGACCGAACATCATTGAAATGTACTAAAATGCATAAAAAATTCAAAGGGTTGAACTTACAGATATAAGAGGCACAAAAAAAAAGCATTCAAATAAACATTCTACAGTTAATGAAAGGCCAAAGATAACAATTGGCATTTTTGGTATACAGGCAATTAAGGCAGGTGTGGATCAGTGTGCTTGTACATATTCATAGCCAAGGCACCCAAGAGATACATTCTTAAAAATGTGTCAAACTAGCCAAGCTGTGGTTTAAAAAACAGTCCATACTATCACCCCAACAGCAACTACATAGTTTTACACAGATGTAACTAATCTCAGAACATATAATAGTGTAAAAAGTGTCATCAGAGGGGTGAGAATGTGATGTGGTCCAACTCCAGGTAGTCAAAACAATTACTCATATTTATTACCTCACTACTGACCACTCAATCATAAACCTTCTAAAAGATTATTACTGGTTATATATGGAAACAAGAAGTTCCATACTATAATATACCCAGACAAGTGGCATGATAAATATAACTTCTTGTTAAACAGGAAGTCAAGCTTGTCCAGTGCCCTCAAGTGCAGTTCACACTTTTTCACCATTACAGCTCAACAAAGTGCACTGCACACTTGTGAAACACTGAATGCCTACAGTGGGTTAAATAATATCAACCTTTCGGCTTGCTTTTAAACCTTGGGTCAATGATTGTTAACAGACGTCCTCAGTTTTCCACCCTGTTCTTAAGAGAGGCCACGATAATGTTCAAGACATCTCTTCTCCAATAACAGACTTGTGCATCAACTTAAAATCCATCTTGTGGTGGACTCAGTAACAGTGATAGAGCTCAGGCTAGTCTTTAAACCAGGCTGCCAGGCCAGGAGACCACGGTCAATGTGACTTTGTTCTTCTGCAGTTTCAGCATTGGGATCAAGGAGGAGTTATTCATGCCAACTGTAGTGACTCCATTCACAGCCACAATCTCATCGCCGCACCTGCAGGAGAGCAGGAGGGAGTCAATAAACAAAGCATTCCATTTTATAGAGGAAAACTCGCTGCACTCAAGAAAAGTTTGTGGTCAGTAAGATGTTTTGAAAGAAGTCTCTTATGCTCACCAAGACTATTTATTTAATCAAAAATACAGTAAATCCAGTATTGTCAAATATTACAATTTATAATAAATGTACTCAATTTTAATATATTATCAAATTGATTTATTCCTGTGATGGCAAAGCTGAATTTTTTTCTTACTCGTTATCAGTGTTAATAATTCAGAAATTATTCTAATATGCTGATTTGCTGTCAAGAAACATTTCTTCTTATTATAAATAGTTGAATACATTTGTGCTGCTTCATATTTTTGTGAAAACTGACTTTTTTTACAGTATTCTTTGATGAATAGAAAGTTCAAAAGAACATACTTGCATCCTTGCTACTAAAAAAAAAGAATTTAAAAGCAACAACAAAATAGTCTTACTCACCCCAAACTTTTAACTAGTAATGCTGATAAAGAGGACAAGAGACTCACTTGAGGCGTCCATCAAAGTGAGCTGGTGTTCCAGGCACTATGGTCTTAATGAAGAAGGGCTGCTGGCCACGACTCTCCTCGTATCCTCCCACAATACTGAAGCCCCAGCTCTCACTGTTGGTCTTCATCAGCATAATATCACGACACCAGTGGATGTAACTTGGGATTAAAATATATGGTCAAATTATGAATTTTGCTTATGTTTAAGCCCATACGGTCATATGCTAGCCTAAAAGTGGACATCAAATTTGAATATTGTACTCAATCAATATCACAACATACCCAGTGAGAAAAAAAATTGTACCTGGGCAGGCCCAACCAGCGGGTCCAGAGAGGAGCCCAGTTAATGTCATCCTCTTTGGGTCCCTCCAGTGTGTCCATGTCTTCTCTAGTGCTGGATTCTTCATCCTGTTCCTCCTCCTCAGCAAAAGTTTGGATGACTTGCAGCGTTACTGTGTTCTGAGCAGCCTGAGTCTTTAGGATGGTCACCGCCTCATTGTAGGTCAGATGGGTCAGGTCCATACCATTTATACTCAGCAATACATCACCTGGGAAACGGCAGCCATGACATCACAGTTAACTCAAGCTTTGCACATGAAGCTCACAGAGAAGAGCATTTTATATGGAGCCATGACTGAGGAGAATAACCTGTTTTGATAGTGCCATCTCTGTGCAGGCAGCCCACCGGCTGCACGCTAGTGATGTAGACAGGCAAACGGCTGCGGCCGTCTCTCCCACCTGCAATGGTGATGCCTAGAGAGTGTCGAGGTTCCTTCTTCAGACTTACTGTCTTCTCTTGACTGGAGAACCCAACTGGAGGCTCCTGAATCCAGATAATGCACATTAAACAACTTGCACAACACAAATTTAGTCAATAGAAATGTTTTAATGTAGATGTAAGTAACAACAACTTTCACCAGTAGCTGAAATAAGTACAAGTATATGCACAAATAGTCATGTAAACGCTGTACCAGTGTTTTTGCACAGTTGGACTAACAGGTCTAGATTTTGAAACGCGATTGCAACTTGGTTTTATCTACTACGAACAATAACTTTAAAAAAAGTTTAAAAAAAAATATCTTTTAATGTTTTTGATTGAATGTCTCTTATGCTCACCAAATTTGTATTCATTTGATCAAAAATACAGTAAAAACTGTATTTTCTTAAAAAAATTAATTGTACTGAATCCACACTTTTGAACAGTGTACACACAGTAAACAGACTACAGCTGGCCTTGCATTGTGAGCATGCTTTGGAAAACAGAACTGATGGGTTTAATCCTTCAAATATTTGATTAAGTATAGTTACAGTTGTGTCATGTATACTTAAAAGACTGTACCTCAACTTACTGCAGATCCATTGTAACTGCGCATGCAAGTGTGCTTAATGATTAATGATAATTGAGTGTTCTGAAAAGGTCTGTACTTGGGGGATGGGTGAAAAGTGAAAGCTTAAGACATGTGCCTGACTCCTGCGGTGAAAACATTTGTAAAAACAAACATCCCAGATCCAGCTGCGCAGCAGAAAAATGCGTTAATGTGAGCGGCTCGGACACATTGCCATCGTAACTCATAGATTGTGGCAAAACATTCTCCTTCAGTCATCTTCTCCCAGTCTTACTGGAGTCTCCAGACCTCCAGAGGGGGAGGGGGTGCTTCTTCCTACCCAGCAGGGTGGCCCTTCCTCCCAGCATGAGCTCAAGCTTAATCTCCACAGGTGAAAGCTAACTGTCACCAGCTTTGATCCCCAGCTACAAACAAACACAGTGGCTGCAGCAGCTCAGAGAGCAGCACCCCTGCCTTTTGATCAGGGACGAGTCCCAGTGAGAGAGGGGGGCATCTGCTTTCATCTCCCACTACCCAGCCTGTGTTTGCTGCCTCTGCCTTCAGCTGGTAAGGAAGTGTCACAAAAGCAGGGTGTGACTGGTCTCTGGGTGAAAAGTCACCTAGCGCGCACACATGCGCAGGCAGCACAACATGCAACCAAGCTTTTGCCAGGGAGTCAAACTGTAACTACAAAACACCTTTCTTTTACTTTTTGATCCCCTTTTCAATACCGGGTATTGTATGACTACCTCATAATACAATAAACTACCTCATAATATGCAAAACACCCCAATACATGTTAATTTAATAAATTGCAATCCATGAAGATATCATAATTTATGACTGAAAATGTGAAATGTATGAGAAATTAATTCTGTCTCACTGATTTGCTGAATCTCTCTTGTATGGCTTTCTTCACTTTTGGCCAGTGTTGTATGTATAAATTGCTGTTCAGATTTAATACTTTTATTCAGCAAGGATGCATTCAACTGATCAAAAGTGACAGCAAAGACAAAAAACTAAAAAAAGTCTATTTCAAATTAACGCTGTTCTTTTGAATTTTGGGCAAACATTCCTTTGAATGAAGAATCCAAAAAAAGGTATCACTATTCCACAAAAATAGTAAGCAGCACAGCTATGATAACACTGATAATAATAGGGAATGTTTCTTGAGCAGCAAATCAGCATATTAGAATGATTTCTGGAGGATCATGTGACACTGAAGACTGGAGTAATGAAGCTGAAAATTCAGCTTTGCCATCACAGGAATAAATCACATTTTAAAACATTCAAAAACAGTTTGAAATTTATTTCAATTTTAGTTTGTAATAATAACAGTATTTCACAATATTATTGCTTTTACTGTAGGGTGGCCATATGTGCCGTTCATACGGGACAAGTCCTGGCCAGGATTTTTATATTGCCTAAAACATCCAAAATAGTTTGACCAATAACATATAGGTATTGTACATAATCGACCAATTGTGGCACGTGAGATGGTGAGATCTACAGAGAACGATCAAAGCGATGCAAATACACGCACGTGTATGTTCGTTCGTTCGAAGCATCGCTGCGCACCGATCATTGAATTACGCCAAAGTACCGCGAGAGCGATTCGAAAGCATAAGGAGCCGTCTGCTCTGCTTTCTATAGCTCTTGTGAAATAATGTCATACAACGATCGAGCTGCACAGTGCTAACAGCCAAAACCTTGATATTTTAGGCAATATATTAATCCTGGCAAGGGTGCGTCCCGTAAAAATGGCCCATATGGTCACCCTATTTATAACTGCTTTTAAGAAAAAATAAATACATTTTCAGACACCAAACGTTTGCATGGTGCAATACTTTTCTATATTTAATATATATATATATATATATTTTTGTATATATATATATATATATTTATACAGGTGTATTTCAATAAATTAGAATGTCGTGGAAAAAGTTAATTTATTTCAGTAATTCAACTCAAATTGTGAAACTCTGTATTAAAAATCAATGCACACAGACTGAGTAGTTTAAGTCTTTGGTTCTTTAATTGTTATTTTGGCTCACATTTAACAAAAACCACCAATTCACTATCTCAACAAATTAGAATATGTGACATGCCAATCAGCTAATCAACTCAAAACACCTGCAAAGGTTCCCTGAGCCTTCAAATGGTCTCTCAGTTTGGTTCACACTCAGGCTACACAATCATGGGGAAGACTGACAGTTGTCCAGAAGACAATCACAAGGACACCCTTCACAAGGAGGGTAAACCCCAAACATTCATTGCAAGAAGCTGCTGTTCACAGAGTGCTGTATCCAAGCATGTTAAATGAAAGTTGAGTGGAAGGAAAAAGTGTTTAAGAAAAAGATGCACAACCAACCGAGTGAACTGCAGCCTTATGAGGATTGTCAGGCAAAATCGATTCAAGAATTTGAGTGAACTTCACAAGGAATGGACTGAGGCTGGGGTCAAGGCATCAAGAGTCACCACACACAGATGTGTCAAGGAATTTGGCTACAGTTTGTCGTATTCCTCTTGTTAAGCCACTCCTGAATCACAGACGTCAGAGGCGTCTTACCTGGGCTTAGGAGAAGAAGAACTGGACTGTTGCCAAGTGGTCCGAAGTCCTCTTTTCAGATGAGATCAAGTTTTGCATTTCATTTGGAAACCAAGGTCCTAGAGTCTGGAGAAGGGTGGAGAAGCTCATAGCCCAATTTGCTTGAAGTCCAGTGTTAAGTTTCCACATTATGTGATGATTTTCGGTGTGCAGTGTCATCTGCTGGTGTTGGTCATTGTGTTTTTTGAAAACCAACGTCACTGCACTGGTTTACCAAGAAATTTTGGAGCACTTCATTGCTTCCTTCTGCTGACCAGCTTTTTGAAGATGCTGATTCATTTTCCAGCAGGATTTGGCACTCTTCCACACTGCAAAAGCACCAAAAGTTGGTTAAATGGCCATGGTGTTGGTGTGCTTGACTGGCCAGCAAACTCACCAGACCTGAACCCCATAGAGAATCTATGGGTATTGTCAAGAGGAAAATGAGAAACAAGAGACCGAAAATGCAGATGAGTTGAAGGCCACTGTCAAAGAAACCTGGTTTTCCATACCACCTCAGCAGTGCCACTAACTGATCACCTCCATGCCACGCTGAGTTGAGGCAGTAATTAAAGCAAAATGAGCTCCTACCAAGTATTGAGTACATGTTCAGTTAAATGAACATATTTTCCAGAAGGCCAGCAATTCACTAAAATGTTTTTTTATTGGTCTTATGAAGTAATCTAATTTGTTGAGATAGTGAAATGGTGGGTTTTTGTTAAATGTGGCCAAAATCATCACAATTACAAGAACCAAAGACTTAAACTACTTCAATCTGTGTTAATTGAATTTATTTAATACACAAGTTTTCACAATTTGAGTTGAATTACTGAAATAATGAACTTTTCCACGACATTATAATTTATTGAAATGCACCTGTATATATAGTAAATAGTATATATGAATATATATATGATAGAGAGAGAGAATAGAAGGAGAGAGAGATGATGTAGAGAGAGAGGAGAGAAAGCAAGAAGGCCAAGAGCGGGGCAATAGGGATTGGAGTGAGCAAACTTAAAGTAAAGTAGCTAAGTGGCCGCGCTATTACTATATTGTGCTTTATAAACCTATATCATACTGATGCTTTAGGGCTTGTGAATGCCAGCTTTTACCGCATGGAGTCATATGCGTCGGCGAATCACTGGCGGTCTGGACCCTCCTGGCTCCCTTCTCTGCCCAATCACACCCTCCTCAGAGAGATCAGGATGTCTCATCACTACAAAGTTCACGTACCATTTCACATGCCTGCCACCAACTAACAAAGAGCATAACAATCACTTACATTTACTATAAACCTTAACTCTCTATATAATAAATATCGCGAATCTAGTGTTTTTTTTTTTTTTTTTTTTTGTTTTTTTTTTTTTTTTTGTGTTTTTTGGGGGGGGGGGGGGGTTGGGTTACAACAAACTAACAGATTGTATTAATAGTAATTTGAGATATCCACTTTTTCTCTCTAAAGTGATTCTGTCTGTCTGTACCTGTATTATCTGAGCTGCGCTCTCTGGGGTGCCATGTCTCAGGTCCTGTCCGTTGATGCCCAGCACTTTATCATCATTCCTTAGTTTGCCATCTTTGGCAGCCAGTCCCCCAGGCAGCAGGTCCAGGATGAAGACTCCTGGCTCCTCAGATTTACGGATGAGTTTGATGCCCAGTGGCTCAGAGCGCTCACGCTTTACCAGGGTGACCTGGATGATGGTGCCAAGGTTCTGGTTGGGATTGGGTGACTGTGACGGGGGAGAAGCTGAGGGTTGAGCGAGATGTTCAGGCCGGGGCTTGAAGCCCTTTTCCTGCATGACAGTTAGCCTGACGCGGGAACATGACTGCCGAAGCACAGCAATGGCACGAATGTGGGGGATGGATGCCAAACTGACATCATTCACCTGCAAAGATCATACTGTTAACTTGAGGTCGCAAAGCAATAAAAGTAGCTACAGATTTTTTCTTTTGTATTGTGTCGTACATTCGCACGTGAAACAGATTGTAAATATATATATATATATATAAGACAGGGACTTGGTTCTGGCCATCGTTTATTGATTGGGTGGAGGCAGATCTAAATGCAAGCTTGGTTGTATGAAAGGGATGGGGTTTATGTCTGGTACATGTCACCAGAGAGAAGTCTGTAGGTTCACTGGAAGATTGAGTTATGACATTTGGATTTTAAACATTGCAAGTTACATTTTTTTAAATGTATGGATGAATCGTTTACAATAAGAAGCATTTAGAAATATGGTGATTTTCCATTTTTGCCAACTTTACACCCAATACCTATAAAGATCATTTGGATCATTTTGGTTCATTAAGCTTCATGTTTAAAAGCTAAAACAACACAAATATCAGTATATATCTAATGTTTTTGAGGAGTTTTAATGTTAAAGTCAATTTACTCATGAGTAAATTATCAACTCATGAGGGAATTCAGGTTAATGTCTAACCTTTATTTTAGATCCAACCAGTAGGCTTTGTTCTCTCTAAAGAACAGCATATTAAAAGATCCTAAAATAATGCTGTTATCAGGGGCGGCACCAGATAATTTTGAACACAGGTGCTGAGGGGGTGCTAGATCATTGACAGGGAGAGCTGGGCAATTCAGGGCTCCAGACTCATTCTTCCCACTGGTCGCTCTTTTGCGACTAACTTTCTCAGGTGGTCGCACGAGCACATGTTTTTTTTTTGCTACAACATGGGATTAATCAATGCATGCCGATGAACTTGTATCATAGTTATATGGAAACGAAAGTGGTTAACATTCAACCCGTTCTTTTTCATCAGTAGTATCATTTGTGATTTGAATTTTGTGAAGGAGAGTTCCTCTTTTGCTGTGTTATAAGCCTGGCTTCCGATGCTTTCACTTTCGATTTTGCATCTTGTGGTCACGTTTTACAATAAAAGATAATTGTCTGTTTTGCTTACATCTATACCTTTCACTTTTTAAGACTAAAACAAAAGATAGATTCATTGTTATTTTTAATTAAAAAGCACAACAACAATAAAACAGTCAGATACAATGACAAACTAGCTTACAAAACGTTTATTAACAAAAACGAATAAGACAAGGCATGGCATACACCACATGCTGTATTATATAATGACTAATAAATTACAGGACGTTTAGCAAACACTGAGGAATCAAAAATAAAAGAGAGCCTCCATAGCGAAGCATTTATCGTGAGGTAAACAGCAAAGATAAGCTTTTCAAAATGAAAACAAAAAGAAAAGTAAGACTAAACTTGCTGCCGGTGACAGTGCTTGCATGTTTTTTTCCCCACAAGGATACCAACATGTTCACATTCTCTGGTTTAAGAAGCGGTCTTTTACTTTACTTTAGCGTGAAAACTATCCACTGTTTCCTCAATATTTGCATCATTTTTTTGGCTTAAAAAACACTCTACACACACAAGCGCCTGCGCATCCTGCAAATGGCTGCTTTTGATGTTTCTCATATTCACAGAAATGGCAGTGCTCATGAGTGGAAAAAAGCCAGTGCGACCCCTTACAAAATTCAGTCACACAGGCAGAAAAAATGGAGTCCTGCAATTAATAGTAAATATAACCAAAACAGGTTATTATTTTTTTTATATGAATAATAAAATAAATATAAGGAAAACTCGCCTACTTGATTTTGTAATATTCTTTAATTTTATAGTCCATATGAAAAGGTGTATTTCTATTAAAAGCACGTTCATGTGGAGATGGCAAGTCAGCGTCGGCAACTCCATCTTTGCACCCGACACTGACTCAGAAAGCGTTTATTAATAAATAATTAAAATGTCTCCCCCACATTATAAAACATTATTTTCCACATACTGTACAATATTGTTTCTCCTCTCTATGCCCCGCCTTTTTGAAACGCCTCGATTTTTACAAAGCTCCTCGGTCTGAAAATCGAGGTGTGCTCTGATTGGCCAGCTATCCAGTGCATTGTGAGTGGCCGAATACCTCAAGCGTGTGACAGAAATGTTACCCCCTGCCACCATGCCGTGTCCCGGCCAGAGCGACGAGACAAAAACATTAAAACCCATTATAAACGAGGCATTTGTTGCATCCAGTGGGGACATAATTACAGATTATAATGATTTATACGGTCTTTTTACATGTTGCGCGTAAACGCTACTCTACACTGCCCGAAAACTTGCGTTTGAATCATCAGTGGCAATTCCTTTAAATATAAAAAAAAACGTACTTACAGTCGTGAGTCAGAACAGCAGGCATTGTAGACTACTCTCCCAGGATCAGTAAACACGCTCCTCCATAAAATGCGCTGGACCCGAATCGGATATTTGGGTTGACTTTTTCTGGACAGTGTGCCAAATACACCTACCACTGAGTTCTAGCGTTTCCTCTTTTGGAAGGCCAAAACAAAAGTAGGTTTCGCTTACACACAGGAAACGACAAAACACAGCGTCCACACGCGGCTTGAGTGAGGGGTGGCCGGTGGGCTTGAGAATGGCGCGGGCTTGCGGCAACCACATGTGACGTCCCCGGGCTGGACTCCGCTTCTTCCACGGTGGAAGCCGATCCGGCGATCACAGCGTGAAGTTGGAGTATTCCCTCAGCGACCATCACGGATCAGCTCCAGGCATGACAAAACGATATCGTCCTCTTTTGGAAGGCCAACAAAGTAGTTTTGCTTTCACAACGAAACAGTGTCTCCACGACATGGCGGCAGCAACATACTACAGCTAGAATAAAGTTACTCCTTCTTTCTTTGCGTGAACATTTGGTCTGCATTATGCTAATATTTCCACATAGTGAGGTAGATTTGTGGGGGGGTGTTAGAACGAGCCGTTTTTAGGTAGGCGTGGTTGACTCTTACTTTTATAAAGAATATCTCTTTGGATTTGAGACTTTAGTCTTTGCAACTTTACAGATCTTCTTTATGCACCAAGAGCTTGTAACACTCCAAAGAGAAAGGGACAAATTGAAATCGCATCATACGAACCCTTTAATATAACATGCAACTAGTTGACTAGAAAAATCTTTAGTCGGGGGCAGGCCTACTTAGCACAAGGAAGCGCTCCATTTAAAAAAAAAAAAGCTATAATGACATTACGAAAAGTGAGACAGCTGAGTCGTTATAGCATTGCACAAGTCATGCATACATGCATTAGGAGTCAAATGTGTTTTTTCCCTTTTTTTTATGATCATCTTAATTATTAAATACAATAGGCTATAGCATGTATATAATTGATTCCAGGAAAAAAATCTGTGAGGGCGCTATGGGGGTGCTTTTAACTTTCTTGGGGGTGCTGAAGCACCTGCTAGCCCCTCCTTAGCGCCACCCATGGCTATTATTTATGCTTCTGGAACAAAAATGTAAAAAAAGAGAGAGAGAAAATCTTTCTGCCAGAGGCTTGGAACAGTCCTTTGTGATAATCAATGGTGTGTTGAACCAGAAGAGGAAAAAGAGATATCCCGTTTCAAGAAATAAGATATCTAAGCCATCCACAGATCTCTTTACAGGCCATAGCTCCCTAAAAAAGCCAAAGAAGCTCCACTTGTGATACAGATCATCCTAGGGCTAACGGCTGACCTCATTCAGATTTCCATATTTATGATCTCAGAGAAGACAAGCTGGAGGCATACATTAAAACTCAAGGTTGAATTTGAATGTGAAGCCAGTCGTGCTAGTTCACTTTACTAAGGCATTGCATTCCAGGACGGCTAGGAGCAGAAATCCTAGGAGAGCGCAGGATTGTGGGAACAAGAAAGTAAATTTGCTTAACTGAACTGAATTGTAATTGAGAAGCATTACTGTGTAACTGAGCTTTTTAAAGGTGAATTCTGTAATTTAATGCCAAGTTAAAATGTTTTACAAATAAACAAATACACTGTGTTTTTGTGAAGAGTCATCTGAATGGTGTTTAGGATGAAGATGGTACGCATAATAGCTTTCTATACAAAGTGTTTTAATGATGTATTTTCACCGTGTTGAAACGACGTGAACCGCAGTGTTTCACTAAATGTTGGAGAGCGAAAATTAGACAATGAAACACTTATTTTCGTGCTTCACTAGATTAAACAAAGAGATAATCAGTACCTTTACGGCCGAAGAAGCAGAAAAGGTCTTAAGCCAGAAGACCGAAAGACTGACAAAGGCAAAAAAACGAGTGTAAACATCAGTACAGCATACACAAGGTGGACAGATTTGGTGACTGAGACCAAGTTACTTCGATTTTGCAGGGACAGATCAAGGAATTAATTGTGCAGACCACACTCTAAAACTCACTAGGGTTTTTGTAATAATCTGATCTCTAATAATAAGTACTGATCTCTGTACTTAAAGTACACAAAGAACAGTGAAGCTAATGTTAGCTAAAGAACTAATGAATGCCCCTTTAATGTCTAAATCGGTCTTAATGAAATCTGAATTTTCTAATTTAACATGTGAATGACTCTCTAATTTCTCTATCTACCATTATGTAACAAAACAAACAATCTGTAAATCAGCTAAACATGACCAATTAGAACTTGTGAAAAGTAGGTCAGTTCTATAGGACGTGTATTGAACTAAACCTATTTTGATACATGACCTATGACAGAATTTGTCAACTCAACTGAAAACTTTTAACACTTTTACATGGTCAGTAATGTGCTAGCCAGTGGAAATTTCCCAACATTTAGGAAAGCAAGGTCTTGTGACCTTTATTCAGGGATGTGACTGCAATGAAAACACAATGATGCTGGGGTGTGTACACTGACAACATGAGAACTGGATAGAAAGACAGATTCTGAAAGATAAAACTGGTGGAAAACATCTAATAAGTTCAAATCGATAGCAATTGATAATATAAAACAAACATAATGGCATGGTGAGCTGAGCTATGCCTCACCTCTAGAATATGATCTCCAGGAGCTAGCTTGCCATCCCGAGCAGCCAGTGAATCACGCACAATCTCCTGGATGACAATGTTGCCCAAGGGTGTTTCCTTCCCTCCTACTATACGCAATCCCAGATCCTCGTCTGGATCCTCTCGAAACAGCTCCACCACAGTCGCCTCTGCCACAAGACTGGACCTCAGAGGGGTGTCTGGGAATCCAAAAGACCATCAGGAACCTGATTTACAAATGCTTAAAAACTTCTAAGTAGTTTAACATATGGCAGAAACACAAGCAGTTCGTTCGTGGCAGCTTTGGAATGAGTCATTTACTTAAGGAAGCACACAAACGTATGATGTAATATTCCCGTGAAATATCAAGAGAGTTGCTAAGTGACTTTATGACTAACAGCATTTCCATTAATCCAGATGACAGATCCAAACTCCCCCCCCAGGTGTTTTAGAGCTTTAATCAGAAAAAAAGTTGATGTAAATCTCTATGTGTATACATGTTCTCAGACAGTGACGATCGTTGGTTTTAATGCCATAATTTATTTTGATGCAATATTAATAACATCCTGACACATCCTGGTTATCTTCTCACAGGATAAAGGGGCCACATGAAAGATTCCCTCTGATTTGGTTTACCCAAAAGAAAACAAGGCTGCAAATCAATTTCCCCTGCTTTTCACTGTCTGTGCTACACTCTTCTCACCTTAACTCCTGAGCTACCACAAATCGAAAACATGTTACGTAATTTTAAAAAAACTAAAAAAAACACCAAGAATGTGCTTTATTCTTTTCTAAATCTAATCCTTACCAGGTGGTGTACAGTACAGAAAAAGAGATATTATACAAATATTATATATGTAAAGAGACAGCGATATTGAAATTTTAGCTGTTACCAATAAAATGATAATAATTTTCATGCTATAATCAATAACCAACATTAAAATTATTTTACCTAAATTCATTAAAAATAAAACACAAAGCAAAAATCAGTGATTTTAAATGCTATAAAATGCTAAATAAAACAAAAAATTTGATATTTATTTATTGTGTTATTGTGTGTTCGCTACAGAATGTTAAAGATTAAGTTTAAGTGAGTGTTAGATGACAGCAAAGCTAATCTAGGGGAGGGGAAATATGCATGAACAATTAAATATCCAATACTGAAAGAAAGAAAGAAAGAAAGAAAGAAAGAAAGAAAGAAAGAAAGAAAGAAAGAAAGAAAGAAAGAACGCTGCATATGGTCTGATGAATCATTTGTCACCGATATTACATAAAATGATGTATATACGCCTTATTTTAGATAAATTTGGAATATCATAAATACTTAGACATGGATCAGCTAATGCTCATATGGTTTTGTAATAATATTTGATTGACAGGGTACAAGAAAAACAGAAAGTGCTGCTATACCATCTTCACCCTCTTCAAAGGCTGGATTGACCAGTCCAGGTTCTGAGGGTCCGTGGAGTTGACCTGTGCGTGCAATCGGGGTAGACTTGGCGTCAGCTAAATCTCCATCTGATTTGCTTCCCTTTAACTCGTTCCAGGAGGGTCTCTTTTTTCTCTCCGCCTCTTCCCTGAGTCGTCTGAATGCAGGACATCTGAGAAAGAGAGAATTGGAGCACACTGAGTCAGAGAGAACTTCTGCATCATTACTCAGTAGTCTGCTCTTAATTAACCTACAAGACATCCATTACCAGATGGCAGCAGCAGTAACTAAAAATATCCTAAACATGCACCAATGCTGACTACTGCTCTGGATCTGCCATATTCAGGAGTCAGCAGAAAACAGCAGCGAAAAACAAATAATGCTTAATCGGTTCAGTGCAAATCTACGTAGCATTTATCTATTAAAGATGAACATGCTCAGGGAGTGTGAATTCTCAGTACAGAAACAAGAGGAGCTATGCAGATGAAGATGCAAACAGGCTTTTCTGCTGCATTGCAGCGATGGAGATGGTACAGGTTAGGGTTGGGCCGATAGACGATGCCATCGTCCATCGCCAATGGCTGATAGACATCACGATGTCGAGCCGGCATCGTGACCCCCCACCCCAATCCGCTGCATCCTAATACCGTGTTCGGAAAAAAAATGATGTGTATACGGAACCCCTAAAGGGAATAAATACGAGATGGGAGGAAAATATATATTTCAATATTTTCCCTCGCAGTTATATCATTGGGTAATTATACTACATATATTTCGGGCATCAGGGAGCCGCTATTATACCTGGCATTGAAACTGCTTTTGAATGCACGATGGCTATTTAGTTTCACTTTCAAGATTCGCAATCTCATGTAGCCTGTTTATACTATGGAGCAGCAGTATAGTTACTTACCACACATTTGACAAGATTAGATGTTTGTCAGTGGTGCACAGGATCTGCAAATAATTCGCCATCGTCTTCAGTCATCATCTCTCCTTACTCTGTTTATGTGGTAAGTGAAATTTTATTTACTGTAATGTAACAGGCAACCTTTACACCGTGTCTACACTGGACACGACAGTTATCATGTCGCGCCGCACCATGCTGCATCAGCTAAAGTCTGTCTGGACCGTTGAAAATCATTTGAAATTTGTGTCAGCCTGTCATAAATATAATGACATGACAAATGACAGAGTTTACTGTCGGGGATTTGTCGTGTCGCACCGCACCGCGCCACATCCAGTGTAGACAGCATCACTGATTATAATAAGTTCTATACACTGATCTATATATAATGAATCTCTATTATAGATCAGTGGTTCTATAGTATTTTGCCACGCCTCTCGTAAAAATAGTATTTTTATAGTATTTTTTTTTTATTCAGTGAATCAACCATTTAGTGAATTCTTGTGAGCGAGGTTGAACTCTTAATACTGCCTTAATCCTGTAACTTTACAGGCAAAAATTAAACGTCAACTCCCATGTGTTTCTGGCAGAGGTGACGACGAGGCTGAACTATCTGCACACATTCTATAGTAATCACTCATGTAATTCCTAATTAACTCCATTATGTAAAATAGAGTCACCCAGTTCTTTCAGCAGTCGGTCATACAGTCCACTTATGTCTATTCTTTAATCCTGCTCAGCTCTCTCAAATCTCTCTGTTCACATGAAACCTGGATAAGTGGAATTCCACAAATTTTTCAGCTGCTCTCTTAATCTCTTAACGGCTACATGTGCATGTTTATCAACAGACTTCTCATAACTGATTTAATTTAATTTCTACATGATATCTGCATTATCTATGTCTATATCTCTTTGACTTTATGCTATGTTGCTCTAGTGGTATGTAAACATTTCCTTTGTGGCACGCACCAACCTGTTGTGAAGATGGGGCTGCAGCTCGCAACGTTGCATGCTCTGCTGGCACTCGCTGTGGAATGGGCACAGCACGGCCAGTTTGTCCAGCAGGTTGCGCACCAGAAGGCTGGAGGCACGGCATTGCTGCAGCTGAAGCCTCTGGCGGTCGACGGGACAGAAGTCCTGGTCGTGCAGAAAGTTGCTGAGGCATTGGAAGCAGTACGTGTGGCCACACGGCGTGTCCATGGGCTGCAACAGAGGCTGCAGGCAGATGTGGCACACCAGCTCGTCATCCACCTCATCCTGATATTCAAACAGGTGACTGTCCCGACCATCATGACACTGTCCACATTCCTTACACACCCGCGCCCACGTTATGCCACCCGCCGGTGGAGACTCCTTGGGCTCTGTCATGGCCTGAAGAAGTTAAGCTGGACGTCCGCAGGGCTGGAGAGCTTATGCCACTTTCTCAGCTTGCAAACTCTACATCAGCTTCATCAGATGAGAAGCAATCAAATATTTCCAGAAATCCAGAAAGAGAACAAACTACTAGCCGCTTCATCTACACCCAAGTTTCTGTTGGAAAAAAGAACAAAGGAAAACTGAAGCTCACGTCAAGCATTCTTTTTTGGGCTCATGCCGGCTGGACAGGAAATGACATGGATCCACTTAACCACAACAATATGGGAAGAGGGCTGGAGCTGTATCCTTTCCACGAGTTTCCTTCCTCAACAGCAATCTGAGTTTGGCTAACTATCACTGTTCAAGTCATTAAAACGGATAAGCTCTGTGAAATGACAGGAGGGCAGCAGTCAATATTCACCTACTAGGGCGAACAAAGAAGCAGCTCAGAAAAAAAAGAGCAAGAACTCAAAATGAATAGTGTAGAAATTACAAGCTTGTTGTTAATGACTTCATGCCTGATCAGTAAAGGGCCACTTCCCTCTGTGAACCACATAATCTCTGCTAAATCCATCTACAATGAAACCTTGTGTATCGTAACCTTAAATAAACTACATTCACGATGTCATGTGGTGTGACTCCCTGAACACTCAAAAAAGTTTATATGAATGAATAATTCAATTTTTTTTTTATTAATAATAACAAAAACACTTTTAACCTTGAATAATATATTTGACTTTAAATTTAGTGCATGTTTTTTAAATTAGATTTTTCCTTTTATTTATTGTGGGCACTCATGTCAGTGACCCTCATAATGATACTACAAAATTTTTAGAATTTTTTTTTAGAATACCATAAATACATAATGATAACACTACACCAAAACTACCATTCAATACAAACAATTAATAACACAATGCAATGACACAATTAACAACCGGCATTTCAATGGATGAGCAAAACAAACACACCATCCGCCATGAATGTGAGGTAGTAAATCTCAATCATTAATTCCAACCCACCTCAGATGCTGGCAGTGCAGTCAGACTCCCAGCAGCCACTGCATGAAAATAAGAAACTCAAGCCCAACAGCTGCGCTGGCCGCCTGCAGCCTGACTGAAACCAGAGCCCGTCATCTCAACTAGGGACAGAGTGTGTTTGTGTGTGTGAGTGTGTGTATGCAAGGACATGCAGTTAAAGGGGAGCTCAACAGAGAAACGTTCAGAGTCCGGCTGTGTCGACCCAGGAGGAGGGGTTGAGAGCGTGTTGTATGCGTGTGTGTGTGTGTCAGGGGACGAGGGGGAGTGTAGACTGCTGATGTGGTACTAGTACAGGCAGAGCATTCTAAGAACTAAGCTCAACCTATTTCCTCTGGCCAGTTACACAGTGAGTTATGTGTGTGTGTGTGTGTGTGTGTGTGTGTGTGTGTGTGTGTGTGTGCGCGCGCGTGCGTGTTTTCCAAGGTTAAGCACAAAATATTTCTCTCCCTCACTGACCTCCTTCATATTCTACAGATAGATGAATGGACATAACCCAGCGAGCGCATTCAGCGCAATAATTAACGCAAAATCAGTGATTCACAACCCAAAAACATTACCACTGCATTTAAATAAGGGGCAAGTCAAGTAGAATTCATTTATCATTCTAAAGCTAAATAAAATATTTAACTGATATTATATATCCAGGGTTTTCAAAATTTTAGATGCAACAGACCCCCATCCTAAAATTTAAAAAGCAACTACACATTTCATGTATAAAGACCCAGTTTATACTGGGAAAAATAATATCATAAATGTCTCAAATTATTTGGAAAATATTTAGTGTTCTATTATACTTTTTTAAAGCTTTTAAAACACTTTAAAATAATTTAGTAATTTAGTTCACTGTTAAATGTAATCTTTTGCAAACATCAAAATATCCCATTTTCATTCTGTACATTATCATGCTCTGATACATACATTTTTTAAAGTATTTAAAATGCCTGATTTGAAGTTTAATTACGGATTTGGAGACAAAACAGTACATAATTTTAATATCAGCCATAACATGAAAATAACTTTCCAGAATTTTAATATCGCAGCCCATGCATGTTTAATACTACATACTGTAGAAAAATACTGATTGATGCTTGCCAGTGTAAAATTCATCACCACAATTCTAGGGTGGGCTAGGTCGCAACTATGATACTGAATGGTACCAACTGAATATATATAACAATATTTTCATCACAAGATATGGTTTCAATGAAAGTAAATATACACACTAAATGGTAAAAGTTCCTTAGTAAACACCACAAATTAAGAGCAGCCTTGATAAACATTCTAAAACACCCCATAGCCTCATGGGAGTATCTTACACACTGGAGACAAGCAGCTTGTCAGTCTCTCCAGTCCCGTAATGACTTAAAGAGTTTGTGAACCTCTCAAAGTTGAATTCCACTACAAAACCTAACAAATCTAAGTCCACATACCTCCCCGAGTACACAATGCGTCACTTGTTTGTGTGCTAAACAGTCACTGAATGTGTTTCAAAGTCCATACAGTGTTTCCAGATGTTAGGATTACCAGGTTGCTGATGTCATAAATTAGCACTATTCCTGACCTGTCCACCACCTACAGAACAACTGGTAAATCAAAGAAAACATGAACACCCAGTCTGAAATGTTCTCACCTACCCAATTCTAGCAGGGGCCATGAATCATTCCCTCAGACACACCCTTATAGAATAAATACACGGGCAATGGCACAGCCCCGACAGAATGACTTAGTTTGGAAAGTATGAAAATATACCACTGTATATAGTCACCTGGAGTTTTTCTTCACTGAAGAAGGCTGATTAAACATTGTCTACTCTAACCAATAATACTTGCACTGCCTCTAATCAACATTTTAGGCCTTAAAGAGGCAGTTCACCCAAAAATGAAAACCGTTTCATCATTTACTCCCCCTTATGTCATTCCAAACCTTTCTTTTTATGTGGAACACAAAAGGAATAAGATGACATAATGATAGGGAATGACAGCGTCAGTCATCATTCACTTTCACCGCATCTGTGCACTGCTCCACAGAAGAAGAAAGTCATACTGTACAAGACTGAAATAACACCAAGTAAATGACGACAGAATTTTCATTTTCGCGATGAACGATCCATTTAATGTTAGAACAAGTGTGAACAACCACACTTTCTCTTCTACAAGAATAAACAAGCCGTCTAAAAAAAAATACACACCACAAGCAAACAACCAGAAGAATGGGACAAAGAAAGTACAACATGCATCATATTTGCTTACTTTTGGAAGTCTGTGCAGTTGTTTATTCTGAAAGGAGACTCCACCTTCTGGAGGGGGGTACATTGATACCTTTTTATAGAGTCATAAGCTAATTTTAACAGCATGCTTTAAAAAATACAATATGTTTGACTTTAATACAGTATATCATCTGATATAACACATTTGACTTTTCTAACCTTCTGAATCGGTCAACGTGGTCTGACTCTGACCTACACGTTGCAGGTAGATGTGACGCACGAGAAAGAAGAAGCCATAAATCATTCATCAATCAGCTGACAGGAGATTCTGATGGTAACCTTGACAACCTAGTGCCCTTGAATTACATATTGGGCAAAGAAGCAATACAAATAACGCATGCGTTTCTTTGTGTAACTCAGCCTAGTTACCTTTATCTTAACAACGTACCCAACCTGCTAAACCCACCTACAATGTGTTCGAGCTGACCTGTTTGTTATGAAAGAAGCGCTGTAATGTTCGCTTTACTGTCATTTTAACCTTCGTTCATTCACATTCAATGATAATAAGGCAACAACAGTAGCTTACAGATGAAGTTAAAGCAAATATTGTGAGATTAGTGTGAAATGAGACGCGTTGGATGTTTCGCGCTCAAGACCGAAACTAGTCTTACCTGTGCGGATTCCGGAAGTAATAAAACAAAGACGCGGTCGAAATATAAAACATCAGCCGTCTTCACGTCGTCTAAATTCCAAAATATGAGTATCTCATTATTTCCTTTACCTTGTTTTAATACCTGGACAACACGGCAGGTATTAATAAATGGTAGGCGACGCAATAAGCACGAGTTTCAGACAACAAGTCGGATCTGACGCTTTCACAGGAAGTTTGCGCAGGTAGAGAATACATTTACCTTTGGACTCAGAGCGTGGTGGGCAGACTGAATTTGGGAAATGTAAAAATACTGAAATGTGAAGGCGGGATAATTTTTAAACTTTAATTTTATAAAGTTTATACAATGCACAGTAAAGCACTTTTCAGTTGCCACAATGCTAATAAACAGTCCATTATAGCAACATTTAAACTTTAACATATTTATGAAACACCAAGAAAATTATGAAACACGAAAAAACAGGAAAATGTAAGACAACATTTTTAAAATATTGTTTTGGCCAGCAATTTGCTTTAGATACTGTGTTGGGACAGTGTCTACCAAACATACAATACAGAAATATATATAATAGGCCTACATTTGATAAACTTACTAAATATAAACACAACAACTTACAAACAGACCCAATAAAAGTGTGACTTGACATTTATGACAAACACAGTTGAGTTAAAAAACCCTCTTCATTATATTGTTGACACTTGTTTGAATGTTTCCTATTTCGTTTTATTGTGCTCCCTTTGTTTACTAAACTTGTTATAACAAAAATTATACTGATATTTTAATTCTAATGGAGTTTAAAATGAAATGTCCTAATATTATTCTAATTTAAAAGAGTGTGTGACAACTAGCCCCAGTCTCCCGTGTACACAAAATATCAATAGATTAATTTATGTGGCTTTCTCAGAGTCTGCAGGACCATCTTATTTGTCTTCTGAATGACTATAGCTATGAATATTGTGCAGTCTTCACGTTTTGACAATAGTGTTAATGTTTAATGTCAGCAATTCATTAGCGGCTGTGAGAATAGCTGAAGTTTGACAACAGTTGTATGGGCATCATTCATTTTAGTATAATGCACTTGTCCAACTGTTAAGTGTCCTCGTTCAAACAGTTCATGTGTATAATTGTTTTATGGGTGCATAATTAACAAATTAATTGCAAGGACCATTGCTATACTCGCTGAGCGGTTTTCATCAAGCAGCAACCCTGCAGGAGTATATTCAAATGAAACTTTTCTTAATAACTATAATTTTAAGAGAATAACTCTTACGTGTTAATTCTTCTCTCCTACTAGAAATCAGAGTGAGTGCAAAAAAGTCTTTCTAAATGATGTCCAATAAAGTAATAACTCTTTGTTTGTGATCCTGCTAGTTAAAAGCACTTTGACACTTGAACAGTGTTGGCTTCTACCCCCTGCAGGATGCAAGGGAAGTCTCCCCTCATAAAACCTCTGCTGAGGCTGGTTCCCTGTTTGATTTATACCTCTGTATGTCCAGCACAGACAATGACTCTTGCTTATCAAACCAATCACTGTTCAAGACATTTCTTTGTTTCAAAATGTTGTCCATTGCTCAAAATACTGTACTAAGTAGTGTCCATCATAAATTACAAAATCTTTAGAAAAGAATCAAGGTCAAATCTACAGGCATTATGACAAACAAAAACTAGTTTTGTGGTGAATCATATAAATGTTTTTTATATTTGTCATTGTAACTAAATGTTGTTGTGTGAGCTTGTAAAGTTGTTCAGCAACCCTTTGTGACCCAACAATACACAGAGTGATGCACAAACATCACGTAAGTTAAATTGATTTATATCAAAAGCGAGCTAAATAAAATTGTTTTCTTAGGCAGTGATCAGCTGTGCGAGTGTCACATTTGTGCAGCTGTCCCCATGTTTACACTCATGATGGATGACTGACAGTGAAAGCTTGTAATCGTGGATGTGGTAAGTTATGTAACTTGCAGAAGCAATAATATTTTTTTAAATCCTTCAATGTACCGTCTTTATTTTATCTATAAACTGATTGGCATTTATAACCATAGTTGAATCTGATTGGTACAAAACAATACATCAAATGTGAATACAACAGAAATGCACTGTATTCTTCTAAAACATTCCAACTGTGACCCTGGCTGTTGACGGGAACGTCTGTGTGTATGAAGACACAGCTAACGTGAAAGGAAACGAAAAACAACAATGGCAACAATGAGTAACAGACTGACCCTTTTGCTGAATCAGTCCTATTGGCTCCTCTGTTTGAGCACAACTCCCACAAATAAGAATGAACCTGTTTGTCTTTCCTGGGATCGGTAAACATCCTCAACACAAACGGCAGTGTGAGAGAAGAAAGTCACACCGCCAGGGCAGCTGCACTCTCTCTGTATGTGTCTTTTGATGTCTGTAGGAGGGAACTGATAATGAAGGCTCTTACGTCTTAATTCTTTTAATTGTCGCTGGGCCATGAACAGGAATTAGACTTAATACTTAAGACTGAAATCTTAATATAAATATTTTATTTTATCTAAACATTTTCTAAATCTCTTGTCATGGTGGTTAGTCCACCAAAGATTTGATCTGATTCATCCATCCATTCATCTTCCAATCCACTTGTCCTGGAGGAATGGTCAGTCCATCACAGATTTTTATTTTATTCTATTCTATTCTATTTCATTTCATTTCATTATTCATACATTCATTCATTTTCCTGAATGGATGACCAGTCCATTTCATTTCATTTTATTTTATTTTACAAATCGCTTGTCCTCAACTGATGACCAGTCCATAACTAATTTTATTTTATTTTTAACCTTTTTTTTATTAATACAAAGCATGTTTTGCTTGTAATCTTTAAGTGTGTGGAATGAAAGAGTGCATTGTCATCAAAAGAGAAAAGTCGTTGCTTGATTATTCATCACTGATGTAATTTACATGTATGACCTCTCTTTCCTGTCACTATATAACGTGTGCAAGACAATATACATAATTATATACATGTGTACTCACAGATATCCACTATAACATCCTGCATCCTTCTCTTAACATGCACACTTACTGACCTGGTGCAGGTGCAGTGAATATTACAGCTCTGTTGCTAGGAGGACCAATCAAAGCACATTAACTCCACAGGCAGTTCCCCAAATCTTATTCAACACAGACCCCCCTCCTCCCCTGGCCAGACAGCCAGGCATCTGTTACAGGCTGCAGCATGCACCCCCAGACTTCAGGCTCTGTCTGGCATCCACATGCAGGCCCTAAATCAGTGCTAGGGAGCACACAGACGCAGCCCACCCCCGCTATGCTTTAGTTTGACATTCAAGTGTCACTTTAACAATCTTCAGCCATCAAATTGGGCAAATGTATTTAAAATATATGATGTATTTGATTCAGTGTGCTGTTTTGGTGAAGCATGTTCTTACTTTGCCCTTAAGTTCTGGCAAAGTTGATTTTGCTAAAAGGGAAGTTATATTATTTCCATTAGGTAAATGGACACATGATCTCCAATGTTTTAAGGTATAAATAATGCTCTCTACTCATCCATAACATATCTAATATAAATCTAAAGTACTTTGCTCAGTGAGGCAAGTGTACTGTGTTAAATTTTCACTCCACTTCACTCCAAAGCGAAATGGCTAATTGCCCATCTGCCATTCCTCCTGTAGCTATCTGGCTCTCCTTGCAGACATCACCTCTGGGGCTGTGTGTACTTGTTTGTACCTGTCATGTGGGCCTGCTTGTCCACTCAGCATGCCACTTGGTAACATCTTATCAGTTTCTTAAAGATCAAAGACCCATGGTGATCTTTATCAGCCGATATACCTCTCCTCCTTCTTCACTCGGCCTCCATCAAAGTACTAAAACAGTGTATACCATGCCTTTAAGCACTTTGGCCTTTCCTCTTCTTATCAACAGAGAATGGGTTTCATTCTTCACAGTCCAATAAGGCCTTGGAACAAGAGAAAGAGACCAGACTGACCTGTATCTTCACAGTTACATAGAAGAGCCCATTAGGGTTAAGGGGGGTTAATTCAACATAGTAAATCTGAGCATGTTATGTAAACTCTCAGTCACTCTGTGAAGTGATTCATGTAATTTATTATTTATTATGCCTATAAATCTGATGACTTTTCTTGTGATCTTTCTCCTTAGCTGATTTTCATCCAATCTTGTATAATTTTTCTACCATTAGAATTTCAGCTGAATAGAACTCATACATTTATGATTGTTTCTTTTTTTCCTTTTTTCCTACTTTTATTCCCCGGTAGGTCCTCAAGTGTATTTCAAAGTCAGCCTGACTGAACATTTATGCATTTATGGATGTCCAGACAGCGCAGACGGTCTAGGGGTAAGTTACCAAAGTCACGACCTTGCCCTGACCTGGGTTAAGGAAGTGGTCATGCAGCTCAGGACAAAGCTGTGGAGGAGAGAGACTGAGAGACCAGGCGGTCGTGCCTGAACAATAGTCACCGCACATTCAGCCTGTGAGTTACACAAAGGCCAGAGCTGCCCCCTTCACCCTAGTCACACCTCACCATAGAGCTGGCATTTCACACTCCTCTGTGAACAGCCATTCAATCAAACTACTGTTTAACTTGTTTTTTTTGGGTCTTACTTTTTAAAATTGCTACATTGTCTGTGTTAACCCCTGGCACATACTGCTGTGTGTTTTTGGAAAAATGGTTTCTTACAATGGTTTTACAAGCCTATATTATGTACTGTTGTTTTAATTATGACTAAAGTAGCCTTTGACTAAAAGTATTCAGATGTAGCCAAGAAAAGCCAATAACGTTAACCATTTATTAAAGACATTATATTATGTTTAATATGAAGGTGTTAGATGGGTGTAGTTAATAGGTACACTATTAACAAGTTGAGTAAGATTTTTTTAATGTTACAAAGGCTTATAAAGGCTGAATTTATTTGGCCAAAAATACAGAAATAGTAAAATATTATACAATTAAAAATTCCTGATAAATTTTCAGCATCCATTACGCCAGTCTTCAGTGTCACATGATCCTTCAGAAAGAATTGTAATATGCTGATTTGCTGCTCAAGAAACATTTTTTGTTATCATCAATGTTTAAAACAGCTGTGCTGTTTAATATTTTTGTGGAAACTGTGATGCATTTTTTTTTTTTTTTAATGAATAGAATATTCAAAAGACTGCCATTTATTTGAAATCTAAATCTTTTGTAATATTATAAAAACCTTTGCTGTGATTTGATCAATTTAATGCATGCGTACTAAATAAGAGTATTAATTTCTTCTTCTCCTTTTTTAAAATATCTTACTGACCCTAAACTTTTGAATGGCAAAATGGAAAATAATACAGAGTATAGAGTACTATGGTACATGCTGGTTTTGGAAGTACCATGGTACATGAATTTGAGCACCAGGGTATATTACAAAGTATCACAGTATTACCATGTGATACAAAAATATATATATATATAATCAAAAAACTTGGTTGTTTTATTATTTATCTGTATCAGTACCAGACACTGCATAAGTCCCATTAAGACCACAGAGAGGCCCATATAACCAGGTCCTGGCACAGGCTGCAGCCATGAGCAGAAGATGCTCATGGTTTCATGGGGCCGACTGCTCTGTAGGGAGTCAAAGGCCCTAAAAGATTCTTTGTCTGAGTCGAGTGCCCTACAGCAACACCTAAGAGGAGGACTCTACAAGCCCCCTCTCCTTGTTACTCAATGGAATGCTCCACCCCATTACCTGTCCCGGCTCTGGATCAAGGTTTGGGGGCTGCATATCAAACAGTCTTGGACCTTTGATGTTCAGAGAAACACAAACACTGATCTGACCCGAGTCGTAACAGCTTATTTGTCCCCTTTAGTCATTCATAGGCTCCTTGTTGAATGTCTAAGCCTTCAAAGGCTCCTCTCTGTTGGTCTGGCTTACAGTAGCCATGCTGGCTTTGAGAGGCCTGTGACCCACTATGTCGAGGGTCTGGAGCGAGGCCATCTGGCTTCCTGCTAGATTTGATATTGATTTATTGGTTGTACATGTGAAGATAGGAGGACACCAGCTGCTAGGAGCCCCGGTCCATCTAGCACTTGCAAGCCTCTATAACTAAATGGCTCTCATGAAAGCTTCTCAGTGCTCGTAATTATTCTTCATGAGGAAATATTAACACGGGGGGGGGGGGGGGGGGGGGGGGGAAAAGGGGGGGGGGGGGGGGGGTGACCTAAATTGCACCTAAATTGCATAAACTTTTTTGTCAGCCAAACTCCTTTGATTTCCACCTCAAATTTAAAGTTAGTATTTCAATAACTTAACAACACATTTACATGTTCACAGTTCTCTAATTTCGGATAAGTCATATGACTTGTAGGTACCATAAAGTATTTGAATAGTTATTTTGTATTTAAATTATTAATACATATATATTACTTAGTTTTTTATAAAATTATATGATATTTCTCGTACTTGCTATATATTTATATATATATATATATAATATATTATATACATGATAGTAAATGGTGAATTTATTAGATAAGCTTATTTTCATTGTTTGTGTTTTATTATCGTGTTTTATTAGTATTAAGTGTTTTTATTTACTTATCACTACAAAATATATTACGAAAAAATATTCCCTTTCTGTGGAGTGGATTAGTCAACTATCTGCCGTATTACCAGGTGAAGAGTGTCAGATCAGCCTTTTCTTCCAGATTATCTCCCCATCCCCCTATCTTTCCCCCTTCCCACCTGGCAGTGGGCTGTGATGTGGCTGTGTTCTTGATAATGAGGTGAGAACTTTATTGCTCTTGTCTCTGGCCTGGCACCAGTTTGCAAGAGGAGGCCTGTCTCCAGTGTAGCACTGACTAACAAAGAGCGCCCTCTTTTGACACTTTACATTCACAACACATTATATCCTGCAGGCCCAGGATTGTGGAGGACCTCCAAATAGTTTACATTGGCTTTACATTATTTAAATAAACATATTCTATTGCAAAAACATTTAAGTGTTATTTGTGACCAGAAACTTTTTATAATAATATAGACTAAAGAGGGTTACAAAGAAAGGCTAGTTCAGAAACTATTGCATGAGTCAGTCTCTCGTCCTCCAGCACTCTATTTCAAAGCCAGGGATCAAGGGCAGACTTGCGCATGGCATACAGTGAATGACAATAGCTGTCCTCTCCGCTCGCAGCCCCCTAAAGTATAGAGAAGAGCAAGACAAAGGAGCTCTGGAAGTTCCCGGGTTAATAAGTCCAGGACACAGAGTCAGTGCGGGAGTCAGGAAGGGCACTGTGTGAATTCAAGAGGAAGTCAGTGCCCTATCCACTATAGTAGATGCAGATCACAGAGGAGGCGGGTGAGGATGGCTAACAGTGAATAAACAAAGGTGAGAACATGATTGAGAGACACATTAAAGGGGCCCGAGAAGATATTTTCTCTCGGTAGCACACAATGTGTCCGTCTTGTCAAGTGGCTCGTCCACTAATGGATAAGATCCAGCACATGCGCACACTTCACACCTGATCTTTCATAAGTATCACTCCATTATCTTGTAATTGGAGCCGCATACATATGACTGAAAGATCAAAGGAGTCCTTCTTGTCACATACAAAGGAAGTTCCAGGACTTTTACTGCTTCTGAGGGCTGAAAATTCACTCATTCTCACTGCGGTCAGATCACAATGACAGTCAACGTGACTGTGACTATTGAATGTGTAAATATAGTAACTCCCAGAGGAGGCTGTTTACTGTTTCACCATTTATGCTGCAATATGACATATATGCTTAACTTAAACCTGGGTTAATTTGAGTGGTATGACTGTCAAATGTTGAATAATCCATCATTATGCAATGATAAAACATCTCTCGCACTGCTCCCCCCCCCCCAGCGCAATGCTGTGGCTCTTTTGAACAGACTGTCATTTCCTTCTCGGGGCACTGTTATTCCAGTAGCCTTTGTGAAAAAGCCAAGTGGCCCAGCTACAGACAGGAGGTGGGATCTTCACAGGCAGCTGAGGTTGTCGACTCAGCAGGGAAGGGAGGCGCACATGGCAGGGGGATACAGGCTGAAAACAAACACTAGCCCTAACAGGAAAGGAACTACAAGACCCTGCTGGGAAATTAGGGACTCGTGTGCTCATTTTCATACAACATGCCACAATGTGGCATCCTTTATTGTGTTTGTTGTCGTGAAGGGTTTGAAGGTATGACTGGCATGGAGTAGTTGTTTATGTAACTCACAGTTTGGTGGATTAGAAGATACTGACACAAAGAGAACACCCACAAAATCAGTATCTGCTTTGAAGATAAAACCTGACCCCCTTTTACATGTTTTTTTACTGAATACTTACTCCAAGTGATCAAATGAAGCAATAAGATTCATGAACAAGGCGAATTCCCCACTGAACTGATACAGATGCAGTTGGCAAATTCAACATTAAATGCAATAACCCTTAAGTAGTAAAACAATGCTTCTACTTTTATGTGTGAATTGCTCTGCTAATAACTATGTGAGGTTATGAATGCATTGAAATAATTACAACATATTATTAAACTAAACAATCTGAATAAAAATATATCCCACATGTGCTTTCCTTTGGTAATATTAATAGTACTTTACATACATCATTTCATCATAGCAGAGGTTAACCGCATATCTCATTTTTTATACATTCTGTGGTTTTGAGTAAAGACTGCCATCTGCTGGCTGTCTGACCAGCATATTTTGTCTGTTTGTTGAAAATATAGAAAGTATATATTTGTCAACGTCTTAAGTAAAGCAAAATATACAGTTATGAAAAGTAATACTTGTATATGCATACAAAGAAATGCATGTATTTTTATACTGAAATCAACAGTTAAACTGCATGCTGTTCAAGTTTAGTTTTCTATGTTTTTAAAGAACTGTCTTAGGCTAAATTTATTTGATCAGAAATACAGTAAAACCAGTAATATTGTAAACAGTAATATTGTGAAATATTATTACAATTGAAAATCTCTAGTATATATATTTTTTTTAATGCAATTTCTTTTTGTAAGGTCAAATTTTCATCATCCATTACTCCAGTCCTCAGTGTCACAATCTTTCAGAAACCATTCAAATATGCTGATTTGCTGCTCAAAAAAAAATTTCTTATTATTATCAGTGTTGAAAACCGTTGTGCTGCTTAATATTTTGTGAAAACTGTGAGTTATGTTTTTCCGAATTATGTGATGAATAAAGTTCAATATAAGAGCATTTATTTGAAACAGCAATATTTTGTAATGTTATAAATGTCTTTATTGTTGCTTTTGAATTTAATGCACTTTACTCAATAAAAGTATTTTACATTCTTAAATAATAAATAAATAAAAAATTCCTTAGTGACCCCAAGTTTGAACTTAGTGTATGGAGTTAAATAGTTTTTCTGGCAAATTTCTAATATAAAGAAGGGAGTGAGTTCATTTTTGCCTATTCTAAATACTGTTTAAAGTATAATTTGACCATTATACTCGAGAAGACTTGAGCAAACACTGACCCAAAGACTACCGTGGACTATTATTGTACAGACTATTGTAGGGAGTTTTGGGGGAGACTTTCATCTGTTATTATATTTTTTATTAATCATTTAAGCTGTATTTTTTATGTATTAGATAGCTGATTCATTATTCGTAATTTTGCAATTGTTCAACTTCAATTGAACAATTAAAGATTCAACAAACATAACTTGAATTCATTTTTTGGCCAAGACTGCCATCGTCTGTCCATTTTACTGTTACTTTTCTAGTGCACATACAATAAAATAATAAAATAAAAATAAAATAAATAAAAAATACCTGAACCTGTTATTTGGAAGGAAGAGGGATCGAACGGTTCTTTAAAAAATAAATTTCTATTTGCCCTGATTTAGAATATACTGTTCATAATGAATATTCATTGATCTATTTTATACTATAAAATAGTATATTTTATACTATTACACATTATTCAGATATCAATAGCGAACAGATAATAGATAGCCTATACATTGTGTGTACAAGGTATCGTGAGAAGAACAAAACACCAAATATGATGTAAAAAACGATTATGCTCATAATTCTATCCTGACTAATTAGGAGACTGAGTTCTGATGTTACCCATTTTTTTTCTGCTGGAATAACAGGCCTACATTCATCTCTCCTGTACATCCTGTTAGAAAAACATATCTTCATTTAATACATTTAGCTGTTTTCACCTGTTTTTATACAGTCTATGGTTTCACACACAGTGCACACTGTCAAAGGCTAAGAGGAGTGTGTTGACATGGTGTGGTGTTACATCAGATTTGTATTGGCCCCTAAAGCGAACAAAGAAAACACATTCAAATGTGTTTGTGGCTCTCTTGAAAAAACACGAGATGGTTTGTGGGATTTCTTTCCATCTATAGCTTGTTGACAGCTATTATGGCTTGATTTTGCATGCAACCAACCTTGCGCTTGCACTAACCACACCCCCCGCCTTCACCAAACGATCCACCGATGTGACTCGCCGCTGGAGGACTGTGTGATAAACAGAACCGTTAGTGTGTTCATTTTCATACGTTTCTTATTTCTCCTTTAACGGCTGGAGAAGAAAATCGGTTTTCTTATGAAGTATGGCCACAGTCAAAAAGGACGACCGTCTGACAAGTTCTCAAAGTCTAGTGTGCGTCGGGTTTGCCGGGGTTTTTAGCAAAACTGTAACGTCTCCTCTGGAAGTCGTGAAGATTTTAAGTCAAATAGGAACATTTCACTGTAAACGCGGCTTCATGCACAGCTTTGTTTTTATCTGTCAGAATGAGGGACTTCGAGCTTTTTGGAAGGGTAATATGGTTTCCTGTCTACGGTTGTTCCCCTACAGTGCCATACATTTAGCAACTTACAAAAAGTAAGTATTAGACATTTTTACTATTAAATAATGAATAGTTGATGATTAGCATTCATGTCTGATGCACGTATTGATGACTAAGATATGATCAACTTTTCGATCAGCTTTGATGGTAAACAAAGACAACCGGAAGTTGACGTGTTCGCTTGATAGCCTTTGAAAGTTGAATTGTAAATCAATTATATACTAGCAAGTGAGGACGCATTTAAGTATGCTTAAGAAGCTACATTTACGATAGATCGTTTAAAGAAATTATCATTTCAATTTCCCTTTTTGCTTTCATATTAGCTTAGCGTGTGTTACTTGTATAGCGGGGGTTTACATGAGTTCAACGTGACGTAACACATCACGCCTTCATTTCCTGACCAATCATGTAGCTCAGAAAACCGGCACGATGATGTGGGGCCATCCTGAAGCTGCAGTGGGCGTGGCCTTAATTCTGTGCATTCATAAAATGAATTTAGCAACGCCCATCAGAGGGGGCTTTTTAGAAGTACTTGTACACTGGTCACGAGTATTTTCGGTATTTTCACGTGCTGCAGGGGTTAACGGAGACACCGGAAAAAGACCCGTACATAGTGTTCCAGTATTCCAGGAAAAAGAGGGCGTATTCCGACCTGTTTTGTTCCTATGAAAAGAACATGTGTATAAAATACAGTAAACAGTAATATTGTAAAACATGGATCAAATGTAAATGAGCAGTTTACTATTTTAATATATTTTAAAATGTCATTTATTTCTGTGATGGCAATGCTGAATTTTCTGCAGCTATTACTCCAGATTTTACTGTCACATGATCCTTCAGAAATCATTCTCATACGCTGATTCTAATATGCTGATAACCTTTTTGGTTGGTAAATAAATAAATAATAGACAAACTGATGTCCTTTTCCGTTAAGCTTATGTACATTTCCTTCAACCTTAAGACACAACGTAATGCACAATTCAAAATATGGGTAAAATACCTGTGAAATTGCAATAGAGTAAATTCCTGCATATTAACACATTACAGTTTATATGTTATAAGTTTATTAAGTTAAAGCATTTAACTAAATTGTAGCTTGTAGATAATTAGGTTTTAAATATCAGATGTATCTGGTAGATATGACTGGTACTCTAAACTTGTCGAAAATGCTTTATACTCTAAAAGTTCTGTGGCAATGATATTCTGCTATATTGCAATATCACAACTATTCATTTCATTCTATTTTTGGCAGTATTGTCCACCTTCACATTGATGAACAGGGTGATATCTCGCAATGGAGAGCCATAGTAGCTGGCGGGCTGGCAGGCATATCTGCCGCTCTAGCAACATATCCACTGGAGGTGGTTGAAACCAGACTTATTGCTCAGAATTGCCAAGAACCAACGTACAGAGGGTTGCTGCATTCTCTCTCCATCATCTACAGAAATGAAGGACTTCAGGCTCTCTACAGAGGCTTTTCACTCACAGTGTTAGGTATGTATTATTAGTAGAGCCTGTTTACGCCTCAGAACCTTCAAATTAAGGTAAACCTGCATTTAATAACATCAAAACCAAGCTAAAACCTTTTAATTAATAATATTACTTAAATTCTGGATCTCTCACAATTCTGCTTGAAAAGTGAATGGAACTTAATGTTTGGATTACTGTGGAATAGGGGCCGTTCCCTTCTCTGTTGGCTGCTATGCGGTGTATGTCAATTTGGATAAGATGTGGCAGGAGCGTCATGTTCGCTTCACGTCTTTGCAGAACTTCATCAATGGCTGTCTTGCAGCAGGAGTCGCTCAGACTCTCTCCTTCCCCTTTGAAACTGTTAAAAAGAAGATGCAGGTGAGAATCTTTGAGACATACTGCTGTAGTGCTATATCTCACCACAAGGGGGCACAATAATACCAGTGTCACAGAGTTAGAGCCTCCCTAAATTTGTAAAAAATTCATACCTTTTTAACTTGGCTGTGGCCCCTTTGTTCATTTATGCTAAGGATGAAACATTAAAATGTTTGAAAGAAACTTTGAGTTCTGAATAGTCTTTGCAACAGGTCATACAGAACAATGCAGGACACCATTCTGAAGGACACAAGGCCCTGCAGCAGCTGAGAATGTACATAGTGTCCAGCGTCTGTCTATGCCAAAGATAAATTGTCTAAAGATAGTTGACCTCTCACATACAATACACATAATGGTGTATCTGATCTGGTTCCTTTATGCATTGTTTTGCTAAACTAGAAACAAAAAGTTCTTCTTTTTCTGCTTTTATAAGTTAAATTGCAATGTCAGGAATAAACCTTCCAAAGCTGCTAAATGTTCTGAGACTTTCAGTTTGATGCTAAACAAAGTCTCTATAGACACAGTGAACAGGGCAGTCAGTTGTTACTGGAAAACAAATGCACATGAATTGAATAAAAACCATGTCTTATTTAGTCATCTACACTATGCATTGATTTGATGCAACTTATTCCTGTTTATAAAGAACAGTGTCAGTATTCTCTTATGGAATCCTATGCAAGTACGCAGTTGAATCTTAATAATCAGCAATATTTCTCCAATCTTTACTCTAGGCCCAGAGTCTTCTTTTGCCCCATTGTGGAGGAGTTGATGTCCATTTTAATGGAATGATAGACTGCTTCAGACAGGTCATCAAGAACAAGAGCGTCATGGCTCTTTGGAGTGGCCTTACAGCCAACATGGTGAAGGTGACGTTTGTTTTATTTGTTTATGTGATGACAGAGATAAAAAATAATCCAAGCACTGTATGTTTTCTGTGTAAATGGTCCTACAACGTTTCATAAAAAAAACTCACAGGGTTGTATTGTAACATATTTCTTCAACAACAGTCTGTTCCTTGCACTATATTTAATTAATACAACAAATTGAGTTTCTTGAGCTGCCTCTGCATGAAATAGCATGCTTAAATATTTTTAATTGGTATTTATGGAAACACCTTATATAAATAATGCATTTCAACTTCCTTGTTACTAATATTATTTTTTATTTTGACATTACAGATTGTCCCATATTTCGGCTTGCTTTTCAGTTGCTTTGAGATGTGTAAGCAAGTCTGCCTTTACCGGAATGGCTACATAATTTCTCCACTAAGCTACAAGCTTAAACCGGGCGTGGACCAGAGCCTGGGCCCATATGAACTACAGGAGTTTAAGCGCTACCTGAGAAACAGAAAATCACAGAGTTCATCCATAGGAAACCGCTGGTAACTAATCCAACAGGAGTTATCAGTAATAAACAAAACTCTGAGAAGTGTTTATATAGATAATGATAATGAGTATCAGGTGTTTGTACTGCTGGAAGGCACAATGCATTATTCACAGATGTACCTCTTAGTGTATTTAAATTCCAATAGGCATTTTAAGGATTGCATATGCATACTTTAAGCAAGTCCATTACGTACATTCTACAGTACCTCAAACACATCAGACTCGCCCTTAAATGAAAGTTGTGCACCTAAGCGGCGGTATTAAAGGTGCCCTTTCATTTCAACATTATGACATTTATTGCTTTTAGCTTTACACTCCACTGAAAGAGTATTTTTAAGAACTGTGGAAATGTAAAACCTTTGTTTTAATCACTTCTCAGGAAATATGTTGAACATCATTTTAGCAGTATAGAGAAATGCCTTTTTTTAAACAAAGTATTAAATCTTTTACTGAATTTTAACTCTTGGGCCTTTTAAAAAGGTCTTCTGTTATTTATAAACCACATGCAACTTAGGTCATATTGTGGTGCAATTTTTGGCGATTGTGAAATCTGCTTAAAGGGTAATGAATATATATATATATATATATATATACATCCTGCTGATCTGGATACGTGGTAACTCAGTCACCGTCTTCGATTTAGCTGTGAAAAGTACTATATTTGTTAAAGATTACATCTTTAAGCACATTGTAAAAAATTAAGAAGTATAAGCAATAAACGTATCTTAGTCCTTATTGTCAACTTATTGTGTTATTCATCATATCTTATTATCCGTTCATTGTTATATAATACAAACAAAATTGAATTGCATTTGTAGAGATGGTAGTGATGCAGGCAGTATTGATTTTTTTTATTGCCTTGTGTAGTCACATGTTCCCAAATCACTTGCTTTGCCTCAGTCAAAAGTCATGTGAAGGACTTTGTACTGACATGTTGGCCCTTTTTCTCTTACACACATGCCCTTGGAGATCATTAACTAAAGACAGTCAGCGATCAAGCTAGTGACAAACATGCATGCTATGTCACCTTGGAGAACTGCTTCTTGGTTTGACAGCTGAAACGAAAAACTGGACAATCCTGATCCTCTTGCTGTACTGAATTGTCAGTGTGCATCACAAACAGTGCAAAAAAGTATGTTTTTGTTCTGTTTTAAACATTATTATCATGAATTACTGACTTCATGGAAACATTTTTCTAAGTTTTAAAAACTTCCTGTTGTCATTTACGCTTTCCACCTTGAGAAGGCTTAAGGTTACCTTTCTAACTTTGAGCCATTCATCTCGGTCATCATAAAAGGGCCCCGCCTCCTGGAATCTGTGACGTTTAGTCGACAGTCCAATCGAATCTTAGAAGCCTTGGGTACGTTATCTCTCGCGAGACGAACCTTTTTAAAATCTCTTCTCAACTTTTCATTCGGCCATTTCGAATCAGCCGGGATTCCACGCTAGTCCTGTGGCAGAGCGGGCTAGACCTCTTCAAGCGACACCTCTCCAAGAACATCCGACAATGAATGAGACCGCTATCTCCTTCGCCAAGGACTTCTTGGCCGGTGGTATTGCCGCTGCTATCTCTAAAACCGCCGTAGCCCCCATCGAGAGAGTCAAGCTGCTGCTTCAGGTACGCAGTTATATATCGCATAATGGACTAAAATGTGAATACAACCAGCACAGTGTAATCCTAGAAGATTTTATGGTTCAAAGAGCATTTTCAGATTTTAATCTGCGATCTTTTTTTTCAATTAACGTTTCCTGTTTAATTGATCATTGAACGGAGAGCTTCTAACGAAACGGTGAACCTCTTTACTAAACGAGAATCTTGATATTTCTGAGTAAAGTAGACTTTGAGCCGTTTAAAATCAAACTGGTCGTCAAATAATATGTTAATAGATCGACTAGGCCTTGAGTGCTCCGTAACCTTTCCCAACCCTCCTCGAGAGAACTTTAGAAATGCCTCAACCACTGACCAGTGAGTGACCAAACGACTGGAAGTTAACAGAGCTGGATGTTGTTTTTTTTTTTTTTTTTTGCTTTTGTAGGGACTTGGAAAGACGTATTTTTATTTCTTTTAAAACACTTCCTTGAAACACGGTAAACCGGCATCCTTACTGATCTCGCCAAGGTCGCGAGAAGGGGAGGCCTGTGAATAGCTACGTTAGGCCTTTATTGCTAGCTTGCAAGCTAAGGCTCGCGTCCTAGAACGTCGAAGTCCCACAGCTATTGTTTAATAGGACGCGATGTTTTATGGACGTATCATATACTAACATTGATTTAATGTTGCATATTTCTAGTTTTCACACCCTTTTACAATTTGTTTTTGCGGACAATTTTACGGAAACAACCTACCGGAAGATATCGCTTATTTTGCCGGCTTTTTCGTTTCGCATAATCACGTGGTGTTCGTGGATCCTCTTTGGTTTTGTTCTATAAAGAGGAAAATGGTTTTAAACTATTTAACACTAAATTCAGTTTGGGAAATGTGTAATCTTGGAGACTTCAACTAGTCTATTTCAATCGCAGTTTTCCATTGCATTGCCTTTCATTGTGTGCATTCATAGATTTTCTTCTGTGTTTACAGGTGCAACATGCTAGCAAACAGATTACAGCGGATATGCAGTACAAGGGCATTATTGACTGCGTGGTGCGTATTCCCAAGGAGCAGGGCTTCCTGTCGTTCTGGAGAGGAAACTTGGCAAACGTCATCAGATACTTCCCCACCCAGGCCCTCAACTTTGCTTTTAAGGACAAGTACAAGAAGATCTTCCTCGATGGCGTAGACAAGCACACTCAGTTCTGGAGGTACTTCGCTGGTAACCTAGCCTCAGGTGGTGCTGCTGGTGCCACATCCCTCTGCTTCGTCTACCCCCTCGACTTCGCAAGAACCCGTCTGGCCGCTGATGTCGGCAAGGCTGGAGCAGAAAGAGAGTTCAGCGGCTTGGGTAACTGCTTGGTAAAGATCTCCAAGTCTGATGGCATCAAAGGTCTGTACCAGGGCTTCAATGTGTCCGTGCAGGGTATCATCATTTACAGAGCCGCCTACTTCGGCATCTATGACACAGCCAAGGGTGAGTCCACATTGCGTTTGAGGTATCATCGTCAATGTGTGCCATTGCTGCATTCACTACATTTGCTCTTTTGTCTTTAGGTATGCTGCCAGATCCCAAAAACACCCACATTGTTGTCAGCTGGATGATCGCTCAGTCTGTGACTGCTGTTGCTGGTCTTGCATCCTACCCCTTCGATACAGTCCGTCGTCGTATGATGATGCAGTCTGGACGCAAAGGAGGTCAGTTACCGCTTTTAAGATGTTTCCAATACAAGTTGACAAGTTAAAGCAGTGGATTGATCACTTTTCTTTTGTTGCAGCCGATATCATGTACAGTGGCACAATTGACTGCTGGAAGAAGATCTCACGTGATGAGGGCGGCAAGGCTTTCTTCAAGGGAGCCTGGTCCAATGTTCTCAGAGGCATGGGTGGTGCCTTTGTGCTGGTCTTGTATGATGAGCTGAAGAAGGTCATTTAAGTGTTTCCTGGCCACCATTCAATGTGAGATGTTTTACTGTAACATATCTTGGACATTTGGAAGGACTCTCAAATTCCGCCTTATTTATAGGGACCAACTAGTACGTCTGTACTAGTTGAACTGGGGAAATTGTTTTTGCAGTTTTCTTTTGCCCCCGTTTATCTTGTTTTTTCTTTTTGTTCCCCTCACCTTACTGTCATTCCCAGAAAGAGAATGCCAGGTACCAAAATCTACCTGTTTTCCAGCTGGTCTGTTTTTAGTCAATGCATCAATAAAGACCCACTGAATGAACCTACACCATAACTTCCTGTGGTGTTTCTTTGTTTTTTGTTTGTTTCTACCTTTTATATCTTGTGATTCCGCCATTTGGATGGCTTCTGCTATCCTAAATTCTAACACTCCGTCCCCACCCTTTAAAAATGTCAGCAAACTGAACTAGCAGAATGATTCACAGGCATGGAGCCTTTTTTTGCAGCTTTGAGAGTCTTGGTTTGTCAGAAATTGGTGTGATTTTTCCTAAGGCAGTCAGGATAGTAGGTGCGTGTTTTTACATGGTATTAAAACAAATCAAGTCACCTTTATTTATATAGCACTTTATACAATACAGACTTGTGTTAAACAGGAAAAAAGTGCTGATAATGCAAGAGGACGAAAAGTCAGTTTCAGTTAAAGTCTGATCAAATCATTATTTCACCTTCAAACTGCACCGCAGAGAGTTGTCACTTGGAAGTGTCTAAGTGTTTATTCAGATGCTAGACTTCTCGCATGCCTTTAAGCATGTTCCTGAGTGTCAGGCAGCATTTATTTTCTTAAGATGCAACCTCATACCCTGTTGGCCTTCCAGAGTTGTGCTCGAGTCTGAGCCAAAGACAGCTGAGGGGACACTTGTGCCCCTCAATGTAATCTATTCCTGCAAGACTTAAGATTTGTTTTGTTTCTGTATACTTAAATCTCATCTCAAAATTTGTATGAATTTGTGCATCTGCATTTTTACAATTGTGGTGATTTAGATATTCCTTACTCAAGTCCTCGCAGACTGAAGAGGACTTGAGTATATGTGCGAAACAAGTTGAGTTTAAAGCCAATAGAGGAATCCCATGAAAGATATTGAAGGGAAAAATGTCTTAAAGCTTGTGCTTTGGTCCATAGGTTGCAGGTGACCTGATAACATTTGAGGCATGAATGAAACTGAAGGTTTATAATGGCTGCAAGGCTAATGGCTCTTTTCCAGTGTAATCCAGTATGTTGGAAAAGGCGGCTTGTGTGTGACCTCTTCGCAGACATCAAGCTAGTCGTAATTCAGCACACTAATCCGTCCTTGCATCACCTTCACTTCAAGCATGGCGTGTTCCCTAGCAGGGTATTCCAGAATGTTCAGCAGGGATAAATAGTGGATGGTGGTGATAATACAACCCTGAGCTACTTAAAAATAAAAAGTGTTCGGTTTCATAATATACTTAAATTGTGTGTGACGAAGACCTTTTAATTGCTTGACACTCTATACTATCACAGCTATACATGTATCAGGATTAATACATTTGGGAATAATATAGTTTTAATTAGCAATGTAAGTATCACGAGTAATAAACAATGATATGAATTGTGCACATCGTATGAATTTGCCAGCTGTCCTGCTAACTCTTTTGTCACTCACTGCTCGGTGAGAAATATCCCAAGTTCAGTAGAACAAATTAAAACATTTCTCTAATGAATCGTGTAAACAGGCTGAGCCGATTACGGATTTGAACGTGACTTAATCCTGGGCATGCGGTTCAAATTTGCGCTGGCTGGCAGCAGGTGCTACTCACAGATCACATGACTTGTACAGGTTCAGTCATAGGGTTCTATTTTTACGGGTTTAATCTCTGGCTGGCAGTGGCAGGGTGCTCTACTCCATCATGTGACTGCAGAGGTTTAATCATATGCCAGCTGCCTGAATGAACCTGTCGAGGAAATCCGACCCTGCGTCCCAATTTTCATACTATCCATCCTAAATAGTATGTGAGATTAAAATAAGTGTATCCAAAATCATAGTATGTTGAAAAGAGTATGCCAGAAGTCCCCGGATGGTCTACTATTTCAGGTAGATTTTTAAAGTGTGGATCCGTGCACACTCTAATGGCTAATATTACCCACAAGCCATTGCGCTTTGACGAATGATTCGGTTCAGAACTACAAAAACTAATAAAACCGTTAAAAACTACAAACATGGCGGCTGTGCGCGACCGACGGTTAAGTAGAGAGGTTTAGATAAAGGGGTTTGAGTTACTAATAATCAACATTTAACCTGTTAAACATGTTTATTTCATATTATATGTGTTATATTTCATCTACAACAAAAATGTGAACTTTTATAAACATCCGTTTGGCCATTAACTTTTAAATGCATCATTATGCAAAAAATATGAGTTCTCTGAATGAAGACCCATGGCTGGCAGATCAACATGCTACTTCATTTCTCTCAAATATGGTAGGAAGTTAAATTAAATGTGGAGGATATAAACTTTGAGAAGATGATTGACAGGCCAGTTTACAGTGACAGGATGCAAGCGGTCCGTTAAAGGGGTCATATGATGTTGCTAAAAAGAACATTATTTTGTTTGGTGTAGTATTTGGTGTAATGAAATGTGTTTATGCGGTTTAAAGTTCAAAAAACAAATTTTCCACATACTGTACATTATTGTTTCTCCTCTATGCCCCGCCTTTCTGAAACGTGTCGATTTTTATAAAGCTCATTGTTCTGAAAAGTGAGGTGTGGTCTGATTGGCCAGCTATCCAGTGCTTGTGATTGGCCGAAAAGAGACCTCAAGCGTGTGACGGAAATGTTACGCCCTTACCATACTGTGATGCCCTGTCCAGCCACTTAAAACCCATTATAATTAGGCATTTGTTGCATCCATGGTGACATACCTACGGATTATAATGACTTATACTGTCCTTTTACGTGTTGCGTTGCATGGCCTAAAACCATGTCTGGCACTGTGATAGGAGAATACAAACACGCGCTACTCTACACGGCTCAAAATCGCGTTTTAATCTCAGGGGCAAATCCTTTAATGACAAACGTACTTACAGTCTTTGCGCAGAACAGCCGCATTGTATTCTACTCTCCCCGTAGGATCCGGAACAGTCCTCCATAAAATGCGCTGCACAACATCTGAATATTTTGGTTGAACTGTTCTGGAACAGTGCTGTAAATACAACTTAACAACTGATTTCTAGTCGTGTCCTCTTTTTGGAAGACCAAACAAAGTAGTTTTTCGCTTTCACAACGAAACACACACGGCGGGCTAAGAGTGAGTGATGACGGCCGCGGCTTGCAACCGCGGCCGGCGTCTTCGGAATAGCTGTGGCTGTTAGGGCGGCAACCACATGTGGCTACCCCGGGCTGGACTCCGCTTCGTCCCCAGTGAAAGCCGATCCGGCGATCCACAGCGCGAAGTTGATGTATTTCCTCAGCGACCAGCACGGATCAGCTTCAGGCATGACGAATCGGATATCGGCCTCTTTTGAAAGGCCAAACAAAGTAATTTCGCTTTTACAACGAAACACACAGCGCCTTCACAACATTTGCGGCGGAATCAACAATACTACAGCGAGAATAAAAGTTACGCCTTTCTTTCTTTGCGTGAACATTTGGGCGGCGTTATCTTCCCACATAGTGATGTAGATATTTGGGGGTGTGTTAGAACGAGCCGTTTTTCGATGAAAAACACTTCCGCAAAGGATACACATGTGTATCCTCGCTCATAGCTCCTCAGGAAGCCTCCTCATTCCTCGATCCTCGTGGTGCAATTAAAGAATTGAGATGTCCTACAAGATGGCTGAGCTCGATCGGTTTCCGGGTCATAGGATGGAGGACGGAGGAGCGAGGAAAAGAGGAGGGATATTGAGAAGTACCCTGGGTAATGCGCCTGCACCCCTCCCTCCAACAAACCACCTGGTATTATCACACTACTGATCACAGATAACAGTCGGCCTATATATAACATTTAAGAGCGTAATAACTTCCTTACGTAATTTTTATTTTGTATGCCTGGTTCGTTCAGTTCAGCACAAGCGAAACCATTTGTTCATTGAAAGATCTGTCACAATATCTGAAATGTGCAACTAGCCTATAGGGTTAGATCTCTGCCACAATTCTGCACGCGAAAGCTCATACTTTTGACGCGCAAAGTGCATTTTGCCGACGGCTGGCTTGCTCAACACAACCCGGCCTTACAATTTGCCATAATTCCAGCCAATCAGAGACTGAGGCTGCTAAATTCTGTTTGGCTGCCTTGACAACCAATCACAATATTTCTTGTATTACCTCGACAGCAGAAGAGGAAAATACAGTGCATGTATAATTATTATGCAAGTTGATATTCTGATTATATTTTTTTCCAAGCACATTTGACCTATTCCAAACAAACATCAATCTTAATAACTGCTATTAATCTTGTATTTAATCACTTATAACCTATATATTATTGTTCATGAAGGCTGGAATTGAAAAACGCCTTATATTCAGGTGTGCATAATTATTAAGCAGTTTTTTTTTATAGATAAAGCTCGAGATGGACTAAAAATGACTCCCAAAACTTTCTGCCCGATTCTGTAAGATAAATTCTTCAAACAGTGGTACAAGAGAATGTGGTGTCTTCAAGTATTTTACTACACTTCAGTATGTGATTCTTATTCAGTAAGGGTAAGTTTTTATGATTCTATACTTAACCTAAGTCTCTGAAAACCTGACACCTTGTAATTCTGGAGACCAGGAAGGTTGCAGTTCTGGAAAATAGTGGCACAGGAGACTTAAAGGTTCCTGATGGTTTCACACTTAATTCATCACATTAATTCTTAATTCTTTTGCAGTTAACATGCATCATTTCTTCTCCAAATGTTTTTGACTGACCCTGCTGACCCAATGAGCATTTAGCTGTCCAATGGTCATGCCTTAACTTTTAAATTTCTGTATTGCATTACTTTTTAATATTTCTCATGGGGATTTTAATAATTTTTGACTTCTCAGTCTGAGTTAAATCTATTTTTTGGCTCATTTTATCTGTAAAAAAAAATCTGCTTAATAATTATGCACACCTGAATATAAGACACATTTCACTTCCAGCCTTCATGAATAATTATATATAAATTATAAATGATTAAATACAAGATTAATAGTAGTTATTAAGATTGATGTCGTTTGGAATTGGTCAAATGTTCTTGGAAAAAAATATAATCAGAATATCACCTTACATAATAATTATGCATGCACTGTATTTTTTCTCTTCTGCTGTCGAGGTAATGCAAGGATTGTTGTGATTGGTTGTCAAGGCAGCCAGTCAGAATTTATCAGCCTCGTCTCTTATTGGCTGGAATTATGGCATATTGTAATGCTGGATTGTGTTGAGCAAGCAAGCCATTTGGCATTTAGAGAGCACTGAGGGCGGGCCACGCGCATCAGGGGAGCAAGCTAGTGAAATGTTGCACGCACAAAAGAGAAGATCTGCACAAATCCAAAAACTAATTTTAAATGCAAAATTGATTATTGTGCGATTAAAATACTTTCTTCTTTGCAAGACAAACATTTTCCCACAAAACTCAGTTCGCGCGGATTCAAAATACACTTTTGTGCGCTCAAAATATCTTTCGCGCGCAGAATTGTGGCAGAGATGTAATCCCATACTAGCCCATACCCGTAATGGTAAGGGGGCGTGACGTTTCCAGACAATGTGCACTAGGCGGTTAGCGAATCACAACACACTGGACCAGCTAACCAATCTGAGCCCATTGCATATTTCTGAGGGACGGGCTTCATAGAACCAGAACCGATCGTTTTGACGAAAAACGAAGCATGAACACGTTACACTGCACCCCATAAACACAAACAAGCCTTTAAAACACTCCCTCGATGAAATGTGGCTACTCAACGGGTGCCACCCTTCGTCGATGGTTTAAGAATATGGCCGCGCACCCCATGCCAAACTCACCGTCCGACGCCGATCTAACGCCAACCTGAACGTCTTCCGGCATCTTGTACTTTGAGCGTCTTATGGAGCGGGTGACCCATGTGACGACCTGACGCGACGTCAGCGTCTTGAAATTACCTGGTTTTTAAACATGTAAAGAGACATGCTGCTGTGTCAACTATAATTGACTTTACAGGCATTACAGATAGATATTGTCACCTAAAACACACTAATATTTTTGGTTTTTTCTGAATCCTGGTGCGTGAGTATGTGTTTACTATCACAGAGCAGACTACGGTACGTTTTTATTGTTTAAGTATTCTACAATGTGCACGTGTTATAATACCACCAAACAATAATTTATTTACTTTTCCAACAAAGGTTACAATTTTCAAAAATGGACATACTGTCATATTGAGAACATTTATGTCAGGAATATTAAACTACATACTATACAGCAATTTAAAGAAAATATTTTTTATTAATTTGTTCAATAATAAAATAGTTAAACATAAATTAACCTATTTTAGTTAATAGCTACTTTGAAGTTTAACATTAAAATTCTAGGAGTCTTTACAGTGGACAGTTGCTCTTACATTTAAGGTAAAAACTTTCAATATGTTCTCATGAACTGCTAGAATCTGTGAGTAGATGTTTAATGAGGTTATAAAATATAAACTTGTTCAGTTTTCATAGGAGCCGATTTGTGTGTAAAACCTTGATTGAAATAAAGAACATCACTTTTGTTTGCATTTACAGAGATGTCTATTGATCAAAGATGAATACATCCTCCTGAGACCCAGACTGATGTCTGATCTACTGTAGGGTAGACATCCACACTATATATATTATAAATATATATATATATTAGGGCTGCACGATATCGCAGCGTATTAACGCGGCATCTTGTCAGAAAGCCGGTTCGTTATCAGCGGTAATCCCCAGCACCTGCTTTGCTTTCACATTGATCACATTAACCCACAGAGCCGTTGTTCAACTGACTAGCGGCCCAAAAATCGCACGATATGACGTGGTTTGCCGCAGCTAGTCATTGAACAACGGCCTGTGTATTTCTGCTGCTCAATGTGAAAGCACGCACGTGATTGAGATTTACCGCTGATTACAGAACGGCTTTACTGACAAGATGCACGTTAAATATCGCATGCGATTTAGCGTGCGCCCTAAGATATATATATATATATATATATATAGTAATGCATACACACACACAGTTGAAGATAAAAGTTTACATACACTTGCAGAATCTGCAAAATGTTCATTATTTTACCAAAATAATAGGGATCATACAAAATGATTGTTGTATATATATATATATATGAGACCACAATTGCTACATTTGTAAGGAAGACTATCTTACCATCTTAGTGTATCATGAAGTAAATATCATAGGCTATATGTCTGATAGAAATTTCAAGTATCTGATTATACTGTTCAGCTTTTTATGTAATATATTTTATTTTTTATATTTACAGAAACAGCAGATGGATACTCTTGAATGGATTAGCATCTGAATTCATCGGCTTTAACAAATGACTCCAATGTATCCTCATTAAACACAGTCAAACTTGCTGCCTACCACTGGCGGTTTACCTCCTTTACTTTAAAATTTAAAGAGGTCATATGATTTTGTCGAAAAAGACCATTATTTTGTGTATTTTGGAGAGATGTATGAATGGGTTTATTTATGCCGTTTAAAGTTAAAAAACACATTATTTTCCACGTACTTTACATTATTGTTTCTCCTCTATTCCCCCCCTTTTGAAACGTCGATTTTTACAAAGCTCATCGGTCTGAAAAGCGAGGTGTGCTGTGATTGGCCAGCTATCCAGTGCTTTGTGGTTGGCCGAATACCTCAAGCGTGAGATGAAAATGTGGCCCCTCACATACTGTTGATGCCGTGTCCGGCCGGAGCGACGAAAAATAAACATTAAAACCCATTATAAACGGGGCATTTGTTGCATTCAGTGGGGACATATTTACTGATTATAATTACTTATACTGTTTTTTTACGCGTTGCGCTGCATTGCATCGCGGCGCGTAAACATAAAACAATGTCTGCATTTATGATCAGAGAAATTACAAACAACAAGTGCTACTATACACTGCCCAAAACTCACGTTTGAAACATCAGTGGCAACGAAAAACACAGCGGCCTAGCGTGAGGGGAAGCCCCGTCTTAGCGTGCGCTGAGGCAGGGATAGAGTGAGCTGAGGCAGGCTGGACTCCGCTTCGTCCACAGCGCAAAGTTGTTGTATTTCCTCAGCCACCAGCACGGATCAGCTCCAGGCATGACGAAGCGGATATCGTCCTCTTTTGGAAGACCAAACAAAGTAGTTTTTCGCTTTCATTCACAGCCAAGCCACCAAAGCACACCGCGTCTTCAGGACATGGCTGCAGCGTCAACAAAACTACAGCGAGACCAAAAAGTTACGCCTTCTTTTTTGCGTGAACATTTGGGAGGCGTTATGCAAATCTTCCCACACAGTTATGTAGATATGTGGGGCGTGTTAGAACCAGCTGTTTTAGGTAGGCGCGGTTAACTCTAAACTTTTATAAAGACATCTCTTTGGATTTGAGACTTGAGTCTTTGCAACTTTACAGATCTTCTTTAGAGCTTGTAACACTCCAAAGAGAAAAAAAAATTTGAAATCGCGCTCAGAATGACCCCGTTACTTTATTGCTGTGATCAAAGCTGATTTTTCAGCGTCATTACTCCAGTCTTCCGTGAAATCACTCTAATATGCTGATTTGCTGCTCAAGAAACATTTCTGATTATCAATATAGGAAACAGTTGTGCTTCTTCATTATTTTTATGGAAACCATAACCATATTAAAATTCAAATACCATTAAACACACACACACACACCACACTACCACACACACAATATATATATATGAATATATATATACCACCCCCACATATATATATATATTATCTATATATATCGTATATATATATATAATATACCACAAAACCCACCACACACACCACACATACAAGACTAATTAAATTGATCCAAAGTTCCAGTAAGGACATATAATGCTGGTATTTTGAACTTTCTATTCATCCAAGACTCTAATAAATATGTGGAATATCTCCTGCTTTTCCAAATTAACCGTCAAAGCATGCCCGGTTTGTATATAATACCCTCTGCTGCTTTAACTTTAATAATACAATGCATATAATTTCTAAATCAGCCATTGCAAAAATCTAATTTTGACTATTTTGGAGGACACAACTGAAGTAAAAGAGCTTACATTAAGGTAAGAAAAACACAAACGTGTTACAACGTGTCTTCATATGTAAACAACACGTTGGGAACACGATTACTTGCACTTCGGTCGCCATTGGAACGCATTAACAACACGTGTACGTGTAGGAACGTGTTACATATGATTTTATGCAAATGATCAATAATTTAGTTCTGGCTCATTGTTTGTATGTGGAAGACATGAAAATCAACGAACCTTAAATACAAAGTTTAGTCTGTTCAAAGAATTTACAGATTTAGCTGATTAGGCCTAAATGATAATAATAATTATTTAGTAATTTTATTAACATTCAGTCAGTATTTATATTTCTCTTTAGTCTTTGAAAATAAATTATCATGCTTATATTTTATCCACTTTTATTAGTTATTTGTTATTGTTATTTGTTTGATATTATGTATTTATTTTATGCATGTTTTTAATGTTTTCAAAAAACTTAAGTGAGGAACATTGAAAGATCAATTTGGTCCTCCTAAAAAGGCACTAAAAACGGCATGGCGCGGTAGCCGGGGGTTGGTTTACTTTATGGGTTACTTTGAGGTCTGGTAAAAATTTGACACACAAAAATAGATCTACGTATGCACGATTAATCATTAACAGATTGGTATTTCGGTGTGGAAAAGCATGTAATAATAAAGTAAGTCTTGGTGAACAGTTCCTGGCTCATATTATAAACACTGATGTTTTTTTAGGCAGGCCTGAGCACAATGACTAAATTACCTTTAATAACAGTCATTCAGGACTTCCGTTCAAAAACTCAGGAGGAAGTCTTCATTAATTTCAAAAAAATTTTTGTATAATTAATTCATTTAAATTAATGTTTCTAATAGACACATTTATAGCAGAACCTCAAGTAAATTACATGTTATTTTGTTTAGGCATGATATACAGGTGGGAGCTTTTTCAGTTTATCACTCAGAACGACTTAGTCGAATAGCCTACAACGATTTTCTTTAAATACTTATTTAAGTACAGCAAGCAGGGGCGCCTGCAGGATTTCTTCCTAGGGTACGCCCAGTTTATTTATTTTTTTGGGGGGGAGGACCAAATGATCAGTGAGAGCAGAACTAATGTGTCATGTTTTAAACTCAACAAAATGGTAAAATACATCTATCAAGAGCATGCTCACAGATAAAAACAACAGAGAACAAAACAGTGTTGGATGAAGTGGACTAGAGCCCTGCACGGGCCTCAAATATAGGCCCTAGCCTGGCCTTGTCTGACACTCATCAGAATTCTCGGCCCGAGCCCATCTTTTTTTCCCCTTCTCCCAAAACAGCTTATGCCTACTACGTTTCGTACCGGTTCGAAGTTTTAAGCGGCCATGCATTTTTTTTTTTTTTCCTTCTTGTTTTCTCGTTATAACGACTTCATTTTCTCGTTATAATCGACATAACGAGAGTTGTTTTCTCATAATAACGACTTAAGACTGGGGAAGTCGTGGCCTAATGGTTGAGAGTCGGACTCATAACCCAAAGGTTGCGGGTTTTAGTCTCGTACCGGTAGGGATTGTAGGTGGTGGGAGTGAATGTACAGCGCTCTCTTCCTCCTTCAATACCACGACTGAGGTGAGATCCTTTAGCAAGGCACCAAACCCCCAATTGCTCCCCCGGGCGCCGCAGCAAAAATGGCTGCCCACTTTGCTTCCCGGGTGTGGGTTCACGGTGTGTGTGTTCACTGCTGTGTGTGTGTGTACTTTGGATGGGTTAAATGCAGAGCATTAATTCCGAGTATGGGTCACCATACTGGCCACCTGTCACATCACTTTCACTTTTTCACTTTTTCACTTTTTCACTTTCATTTTCAGTTCATTTTCTCGTTATATAATCGACCTAACGAGAGTGTTTCATCGTTATAACGACTTAATTTTCTCGTTATCTCGACAAAGTTTTTTTTTTTTTTTTTTTTACAATGATTGTTTTATCTACTGTTGTTATAGTAACGAACTCAAACTGATGGACAGATAAACCATGCACTCTTACTGTAGCCTATGTCGTGGATATTTCAGCAAATTTTGCCTCGCCTAGTAATAACGTCTACAATACAAAAATGAAGGCTGATCAATCACGGTTGATATTTCCAGAGACAGTACGCTAAACATGTGTTTGTGTAATTAGCATGTTTAAATGGTCAAAGCAACACCAACACAGGCGGAGCGCCTTCAGGATGCAGAACTATTCTAAAATCTTTTAGAGCTGCTTGGATTCAACTCACTTTCAATTTTCCTTTTATTTGAAAGAAAATTATATATAATTTTTAATTTTTAGTAGTCATTATATGCTGTGACTGATATCTTGTGCGTTACAAGCTTCTGTTTGAAAATAGCATTCATGTGTAGCTATCTGTATATGTATGTGTGTTTGTGTGGTTTCCACAAAGAAATGTAGAAAACAAAAGATTACACACTGTAGAACATCACTGAATTAAATTAGCCTATACACTTTACATATAAATCACATTTCTTATCAATATACATTTAATGATTAACAATAAAGATTAATAATAAGGAAAAGAGGCACATTACAAATAGCCTATGTCGTTGAAGCCTGTCCTACTGTAGAACATCCCCGCTTATTAACTAACAATTATGTACTTAAAAAATGCACGAATAAAGATATAGGTGCAAACAGAATGCAGTGATGTCAACCTTGGTTTTAATAAGGAGTTATTATTTTATGACACAGAACGCGTTGTTGAAACTCATGCATCTAGCAAGAACTTAATACACAAATAGTGATATTGATTCAAGCATTTAACATTTATGAATGAATTAAATGTCAGTAGCCTAATTAACAATACTGTACAAATCATAGCAATCACGAGGTAGGTCCTATTCTATCCCAAAAGCGTACAGTAAAGTGGAAATACAGCATAGCCTACAACACCCCATCAGTTATATTCAGGTCAATAGTGCCACCTGTTGCTGCAGTTTTGTAACTTAGAGAACAACTTTTTTTTATGTCGATATAACGAGAAAATAAGTAGTTTATAACGAGAAAACAACTCTCGTTATGTCGATATAATGAGAAAATTAAGTCGTTATAACGAGAAAACAACTCTCGTTATGTCGATATAACGAGAAAATTAAGTCGTTATAACGAGAAAATTAAGTCGTTATAACTAGAAAACAACTCTCGTTATGTCGATATAACGAGAAAATAAGTCGTTATAACGACTTATTTTCTCGTTATGTCGATATAACGAGAAAAATTAAGTCGTTATAACGAGAAAAAAACTCTCGTTATGTCGATATAACGAGTAAATTAAGTCGTTATAACGAGAAAACTCTCGTTATGTCGTTATAACGAGAAATTAAGTCGTTATAATGAGAAAACAACTGGTTATGTCGATATCATGAGAAAATTAAGTCGTTATAACTCGACAATTTTCACGCTCTCGTTCAAAAAACAGAAGGAAAAAAAAAAAAATTGCATGGCCGCTTAACTTCCGTAGTTTCCGGCTATAAATAGTGAAGTTTTTGTATAAACCGAAAAGTATTATTTTAATTTCTTTTTTTATAAAGTTAAGTAGAAAACGTTTTGGGAGCATTTTGTTCTTAAATGTACGTTTTTTTTTTAAAGAAGTGCGCGCGGCAGACAGTGAGTTGATCATTAGCCTATTTGATCATCCGACTGCCTAAATAAAATCTATAGAAAATAACATTCAAGCCTATCAAAATGTTATTTTAAATGTTTAAACCTTAGATAAAGCCCAACGCTGTTAGACGCATTTCCAGTCATTTGTGCGGAGAGTTGGAGCTAAAGCGCGCTTTGCAGGACATGTAGGCGCCAGTGCGATCACTTGCATTTTTTTCTAACAGTGGAAACAACATAAAATACGCCATCATTTTTGCTCATAAAGGTAAGAGTAATACATCATTCGGAACTGTAAAGGGTCGACTTTTATTTGTGGGCACTCACAATATCAACAAAACCTTGTGCTTTTATAAAATAAAAAAATCAAACATGATGCGCTTTCTGCCATCTCATCTTGAACAGGAACGCTTCACAAAAATGAACTGAAACACTAATTGCCTCACAGACATGATAAATATATCTATAGAATGCTTTAAATTACTATTTTAAAAAGAAATAATTCAAATCGAAATAGAAACTCTTTCATTATGTAATCAGTAAAGATGCATTTCTCTCTAAAGGCAAGTCCAATGAGGAGATAGCGAGTAATTTGTTTCATCAGGGATAATGACGATTGTAAAGATAAAAAAAGGAAAGCCTAAAACAGGCCCGATTGTTTTATTTTATAATTCTGTACAATAGGAAAATAAAACACAAATTATAATGGCATGTGTGTAAAACTTTGTCCTATAATTGTATAGCTGATTTTTATGATTTTTATGTTGCTCTGTTCTGAAAACCTTAAAATTTAAAGGATTTGCTGCAACATAATTTTGTCTGATGTGAATTATTTATTAGCCTATTTTTTAATCCATGCAGCAAATGCTTTAAAAACGGCTTTAAAAATTACTTTATTGCATTCAAGATGATTTTAAAGAACGTTACACTAAAATTTCACGGGTAGCTTGAATGTAAAACATTGCCATGAATTCATTGTATTCCCAGTTGTAAAATAGCCAACAAATTAATTTTTGTAGGCTAACCCGATCTCATGATGAGGTCATATAGCTCATTTTCTGTATTTAAAAATTTGGCATAATAATATTTATATGCACAAGTGCACTTTCGCGTGCAAAACGACTGATAAATTCTAATTAATGGCATTGCTGGTTCGTCGACAGAAATACGGGACACATGTACTCCAACTGATGAATATTTGCAGGCAAATCCAGGTCAGTCTGAGCCTCATGGTACACACAGTGCGTCAGGCCGTACACTGCAGTGCATCCTCTTGACAGCAATTCAGCAGTACAAGCATAAGTTTTAGCCTATACAGCGCATGCAGATAAATGGTTGAGTATTCTTTTGGTCTAAAATATCTTTTTTTAAATGCTTGAATGTCTATTTATAGTCTTAATACACAGCAGTGGCTCCTTAACAAATTTTTAAAAACCCATCTCAATTTCAAGACGCGGACGTCCACGTCTGGTCGTCCACGTGGGTATAATGTTATGCCGGTATCAAATTTTCATGTTGCTATTAATTGCTAATGCTTTTATCACGGTATACGGTATTATCACGATATTGAAATTTAGCTGCAAAATAGTGTTGTCATAATAAAGTATAACGGGTTTAATAACTTTTTTTTCTTATAACAAAAATAACTGAACTTTTAAATGCAATAAAGCAATACAGAAATATTTATAAAGTTAAAAGTTTTACACATATTAAAGTGCAAAAGAACTATAAAGACCAATAGTTATCACTTTACAATAAAATCTCATTAGTTAATCTTAGTTAATGCATTAACATTAATAATGAGCAATATCTCCATTTTTGTTACAGAAGTTATTAATCTTTGTTTAAAAAAATACTCTTAGTTTTTTTTAATTTTTATGTAAAAGGGACAATACACATTAATTCCCATGAGTAAGCCAAGTCTACTATGTAAATGTGCCAGAATTTAGATCAGCAAGGAGCTAATTTTTCACTGCAGTTCATGTTAGCTTTCATTAATACACAGTTGCAACTTTCGTGTAAACAACCTGTTATTAAATATGAATAAATATTGAAATTATCTAAGATTAATGAATGTTTAAAAGAATTTTTCATTGTTCAGTTTATGTTAAATAATGAATTAACTAATGTTAAATAATGAAGCTCTAATGTAAAGTGTGACCGAACAATAGAGAATCAAAACACTTTCAAACAATATCTAGGGCATGTTGTAGTCCAGATTAAATGTAAAAAACAGTTTGAAATAATAACCTATTAATTCTAATATTTAAGTATTTGCGCTGGATGAACATCCATAGCACTACACCATCAGAATGCTGTTTAAATACATTTAAACTGATTCAGAACAGAAGGTAGGCGCTGCTTTGTTTTACAGGTTCGGGGTAACGGTGCATTAATGAATTCCTTATTATTATTAGTATTATTATTATTATTATTATTTCTGCAGTTTAGTCATCTGCTGTCAGAGAGTGAAAGTGCGCTTTAATCCAGCGCCATGTGCTTCTCGTCCGCGCTTGTTTACATCAAGTGCATACACACATCTTTCATGCAGCATACAGCGGTGTTGTGCATTTTGACCAGTTTATGGGAAAAGTATTCTTAAAATGCATTCAAAATTCTGAATAATTTGTTATATATAATTATTCACGGTATTTAGAAGTGCCCACAATAACAATAACGTGCATATTCATTACCGTGATATATCGCATCACCGAATACCGGCACAAGTCTACACGTGGGTCACCTGCAGTGTAAGACGCACAAAGCTCAAGACGTTCGGATAGACGTTTGGTTTGACGTTCGGTTCGGTCGGTCGGTCGTTCGAACGTTTGATTTTGGCACGGAGTGCGCGCCACAGAAGAAAGGCAAATGAGTGAAGTACTTCACCATATGCTTGATGTTATAGCATGGTGCGTGCTTTACTTTCTTTATAGTAAAGTGAAAGTGAACGATAACGATTTGTTTATGAAATTACTGTTGAGCTGCACCATACATGCATTACTTACTACAGAAAGCAGATTATAGTAAAGATTCAGCAGAAGCTCTATGGAGGGCAAAATGCTACACCTTCAAGTGCACTGATCACATTACAATCGGAAGTTGCTCAAACCATAAACACTTGCCTTTCGTTTCTGCATTCAGTACGAGTCTCGTCTGTCTGGATGAAAGCAGAGGAGAGGGATAATGTGTTGCGTTTAAGTGGACGAATTAAGCAATCTAATGCAAAATAATTTTTTTCTGAACCTGGACCTTTTTAACAATGCACACTTGGCGGTGCTTCGTCGCCATTATATTTGTACTTGTTTGGTACTTCTCAGAGTTTGGACAAATATGGACACAAGCCTTCTTTTGTTTTTTATGCTTTTTAAATTTCCCTTTCAAAAAGCAAGACCGTGAAACAAGCACTCAGACGGATGATACATCTGAAGAAACAGAACGACAGGTAACAATATTAATCCGGCGTTCCTGCATATTTTAACGTAGGTGACTTGAGAACATTAAGAATAATATTTCTGCCAAACTATTCTTATTTTTATTCTTATTCTTACTTTGAACATGTGTATAGAGTGGTTGACACTGTCCTGTTGGAAAATCTAATTAAACTACTATATGTTTTGGAACAAAAAGTTTCCATTAGCTGGTTCAAGCCGGTCATTAAATGGTTGACCAACTGTCATGTTCCAAAAACCTGTTGGACTGGACTGACCAGCTGGTTTCTTGCTTGTCTTATGGTCTTGCAGCTTACACAATGTAAATAACCATTGCAGACCAGCTAGAAAGCATTGTCTGTGTCCCAAAACAAAACTTCTAGCCCAGGGGTGCCCAAACTCGGACCTGGAGGGCCGGTGTCCTGCAGAGTTTAGCTCCAGCTTGCCTCAACACACCTGCTTGGAAGTTTCTAGTATGCCTAGTAAGACCTTGATTAGCTGCTTCAGGTGTGTTTGATTAGGGTTGGAGCTAAACTCTGCAGGACACCGGCCCTCCAGGACCCAAGTGTGGGCACCCCTGTTCTAGCCTAAGTCGGATTTTCCAGCAGTGCAATTGAATACATACCTGTAATGGTTATTGTAAATGGATACATAACAATATAGTAAACTATTAGGCAGAAATGTGGGAAGCATTTGGACACATCATTACTATAGTAGGCTACATAGCAGAATTAGTTTTCATGTCCAAAAAAATCATCAGATTACGTTTAGTTCCTTATTTCTGTACACAGGGTCTTCCAGAAAGCAAAAGCTCTTACTGAGTGACCTAATTTCTGTATTCATGACTCTGATATCAGTGAAATTACTGGAGCTTAATCCCTTGCACCTTAATCCTCCTGTTTCAGACAAAGAAAGGTCACCATGTTGGTGTCACTGATGAGATTGATGCTACCAGAACTGGACAAACTGTGTCTCAGGCAATGCAATATCCAAATGTACAGAGGTCACTTCTCCAGGGTAAATAATCATTTTGTTGTTCGCAAGCTTCACCCCCATTGTGCCTCTCAAGCATGTCTGGAGATAGTGACTGAAGGAAATTTCTTGACATGACCATGAAATTTGTTGTAAACATGACATAGAACAGGAAGCTGAGGATCAGGTAATATGGTAATGTTTCATAGGTTTGTGTGGCATTTATACCCTGTTAATTTCCTCACCAAAAGAGACATACATGGTTTTACAAGGAGATCATTGCAATTGTGCATGATTAAATTTATTTATTTATGTTCTTGTAGTCTTTAAATGTGCCTATGCTCACCTGGTCCAGCCGTGGTACACGGTCCCAGAATTTGGCGACAGTCAGCCCCTTCATAGGACACTACAGAGGGAGTTTAACCTGGTTGTCGAGAGAGTCATTTGCAAGGCAATGAACTTCGATCTGTCTGTTACCAGTGTGGGTTGTATTAGGATCTTCACTCAGCACCTGCGTAATGCAAAGCAGTCAGATGGGTGAGCAAGTTTGTCTGTGTCATTATGCCTAATTTATTCTGAGAATATTGTATAATATTATGACATGAGTGACATCACTATCTTTTCATTATTTTTCTTCCTTTTCTATCAGCACAGCAACTGGGCCTTATGATTCTTGAGCTCATATTTTAAAATCAAAGTATTTCTGCCAAAACTCATGGACTTTCTATCCTAACCTATGACTGATCACCTGATGCAGTTCCAGGAATACTGCTAGTAAAATGAGTCATTATGAAAACTGTCTTGTTTATTTGTTTATCTGTTTCAGTTCTCCAGTGTTCAGTTCAAGATCTGAGGAGATGGCAGTCCTCAGAACCTTCTCTGAAGCTCTGGTGCGAAACCTTTTTCCTGAGTACCTTTGGGAAGCAAAACTCTACCGGTGTGTCCTAATTGAGATTGTTGCTACAAAAGGTTAGTCCTACTGAGCTTTGTGCTAAATCATTTCTAATGATCTTTCTAATGATCAGAACATTCATCAGCTGTCTGGCATCAACATTTGTAGCATTCATTATGTTTAGGACAGTATCTCTGAAACAAACGTTACTTTGCCACTCAATGCTTTAAGGCTTGTCTCAACATGTCACTTCCTACAAACTTGTTCATCTTCATTTTTGTGTGCGTCAGTACTGATGGATGTCAGTACAACTGATCTTGCCTTTGTCCAAAATGGTTATGGCGACAAAGAGTGAATTATTTCTCTAACTGCCTCCAACATCATATTTAATATAAATTCAAAATTAAATTTATTTTATAGAATTAATTGTAAATCAATAAGATTTTTTTTTTTATCAATATGTTTGTTTTTTTGTATACCAAATCATGATTGTTGGTGCTTCTAAATTGTCTTTTACAAAAACCTTTACTGTCTTTTTTAACATATTCTCTTCAAGGCTGCACTTATCTGATCAAAAATGCAGTAAAAAATAATGTGAAATATTATTACAATTTAAAACAGTAAAGTGCAATTTATTCCTATGATGCAAAGCTGAATCTTCAGCATCATTACTTCAATTCTAATATGCTGATTTTGTGATCAAGAAACATTTCCTTTTATTATCAATGTTGAAAACGTGTACTGCTTAATATTTTTGAGGAAACTTTGATACATTTGTTTCAGAATTCGGTAACACTTTACAATAAGGTTCATTAGTTAACTACTTTAGTTAACATGAACTAAGAATGAAAAATACTTCTACAGCATTTATTAATCTTAGTTAACGTTAATTTCAGCATTTACTAATGCATTATTAAAATAAAAAGCTGTGCTTGTAAACATTAGTTAATGCACTTTGAATTAACATGAACTAACAATGAATAACTATTTTCATTAACATGAACAAAGATGAATAAATAGTGTAATAAATGTATTGTTCATTGTTTGTTCATGTTCATTAATACATTAACTAACATTAACTAAGGGAATCTCATTGTAAAGTGTTACCCAGAATTATTTTAGAAGTAGAGCAGACCCCAACCCTTTGAATAGTAATGTTTAAGTTATTTTTGTGCTGTTCTAATTGTATTGTGTATTTTCTACTAGTACACTGATTCTTTGTTACTCCTGTTGTCCATCTCTAGCTCTTGATGTGCTTGTGACATGCCTCTGTAATCCAGACAACCTGAATCAGATGGTAGTTTTGCAGCTGGATAGAGTAACCTCTAAAAGCTCAACAGGAGACCTGCTAAACTCAGATAGGGAAGGCAGACCATCTTCTGTGGGAAGTGAAGAAGCAGAAGTGTAAGTCGTCTCAAAAACATATAGTTTAGGCATATTTATCATATTAATCTCATTTGGTGGCCTCGTTCTGGTTTCCACAAATTCCACAGATTGACAGATGAAGCAGAGGATGCTCGGTCTGAAGACAGAAAAGAAAAGAAGAAGGGTGATGTATCTTTCTCTTTCATTTTAGTAATTTGATTTATGAGCAGTAAGTGTAAATTAATAATGTAATAAAGTGTAATTGAATGACTTTTTTCACTGTTATTTAAGCAGGCAATAGGATCAAAGAACGATTTTCTAAATTTGTTGATAAGGTCAAGTCAAAGAAAGCCAAAAAGAAAAGACATAAGAAGGAGCAAGAGCTTTTACAGAGGGCTTTATCGTCACGAAGATCTGCTGTTATTGAAGATGATGGTGCAAGCAGCAGAGAGGGCTCCATTAAAAGCTGCATGGACTCGGATTATGTATGGAAAATGTGCATATTAAATTCATTTACAAAGCTTTTCAGTACAACTAAGTTTGGCTGTGCTTTCTTTTAAAAGGACAGTGAAACGGATGTTTACCTAACAACAAATGTCCAAGAGGATATGATGGAGTTTAAGCTTTCCTATGAGATGTGGCGGGTGGGGAAGTGGGCAGTCCGTGTTACAAATGTGAGGCATATTTTATAACAAAGAAAGCTAAACAACGTGCAAGCTAAGTTGAGTTGAATAATTAAAACAAAAAAAAACATTGTCTTAGGTTCAGAAGGAAAATGAAGAGCTGTGTTTCACGGTTCACCTGGAGGAGAGAAATAACCCTGAGAATCTCAACTGGGATGTGAAAAAGACCCAATCAGATATACTTCATTTCCACAGCCTCTGGCAAGTGAGAGAGGAAATGGTGAGGAATCTTCAATGCATCTGTTCTATCGAAACCCAAACTATTTTGTATTATAGTCATTTATATTTTACTCATTATTTATTATTGATTTATGTATGTAGCTGCTTGCTTTAAAATCTTTTTTTTCTTCTCTTTTTGCTGTTATTTTTAAGGATAGTTCAACTTTACCCTCTGTATCTGCAATAGTAGAGAAAACAAAGAAGGATCTTGATGGTGCATATGCAGAAGAAGTTAGATCAGCCTTGGAGCACTTTTTGCAAGTAAGCTGTCACACACACACAGTCTAGAATTAAAGAAGTAGAAATAAATACCTGGCAATGTTTTCCTCTCATTTCCCGTCAGGAGCTGGTTTCTGATGCACAACTTGGTCACACTCAGCCTGTATTCCAGTTCTTGTGTCCCATTGCACAGCTGTTGAGTAATAAGGAACATAAGGGAGGTGTCTGGAGTTTTCTGAATGGACTTGCAAGCTTTCTTACTCCTGGCCAAGATGAGGATGAGGTAAAAACAGATTTTAGGTCAATAGCTTAATGGAAATCTGATGATGAAACTGATGAAACGCTACTGTTTAAAAGTTTAGGGTCAGTAAGATTTTTTTCAAAATGAATGCATTCTTTTACTCAATTAAAAAAATCTTGCATCATTTTAACTGCTGTATTTTTGTGTTTATTGTTTTTCATTTTGTGTTTATGTAACTCTTGTATTATTCCAACTCAGTTTTTGTTGTGAAGATAGCTTTAGATGCTGACATGGCAATAAAAATAAATTACTACTACTATACTTTTACGCCACAAGGATGCATTAAATTTAACAAAGGTACAAAAAAGAAAATATTAGCCAGCACAACTGTTTTCAACATTAATAATAGTTCATGTTTCTTGAGCAGCAAATCAGCATATTAGAATGATTTCTGAAGTGTTATGTGACACTGGAGTAATGGCTGCTGAAAATTCAGCTTTGCCAGCAAATTAATAAATTACATTTTGAAATAGAATAAAAATAGAAACAGTTAATATGTAAATTGTAGATATATTTTTAAAATAACATTTCACAATATTACTGTCTTAACTATATTTTTGATAAAAAATAAATCCAGCCTTGGTGAGCATGAGAGACTTCTTTTAAAACATTTGAACGGTAGTGTATTTATATCAATATTTCATATATTTGGATCAATAAAAATACAGCAAGATTTGAAATCTTGTCCAAATAGAGCTAAATTTAGTTGATTTACAGCATACACTACAGGTCAAAAGTTTGGAATAATTAAGATTAAAAAATGTTCATGCTGTTACCAACCCCAAACTTTTTATCAATATTTAATATATTTGGATCAATATACAGGTGGGTACGGAAAGTATTCAGACCCTTAAATTTTTCACTCGTGTTATATTGCAGCCATTTGTAAAATCATTTAAGTTAATTTTTTTCCCTCATTAATGTACACCCAGCACCCCATTTTGACAGAAAAACACAGAATTGTTGACTTTTTGCAGATTTATTTAAAAAGAAAAAATGAAATATCACATGGACCTAAGTATTCAGACCCCTTGCTCAGTATTTAGAAGAAGCACCCTTTTGATCTAATACAGCATGAGTCTTTTTGGAAAAGATGCAACAAGTTTTCACACCTGGATTTGGGGATCCGCTGCCATTCCTCCTTGCGGAATCCTCTCCAGTTCTGTCAGGGTGGATGGTAAACATTGGTGGACAGCCAATTTTAGGTCTCTCCAGAGATACTCAATTGGGTTTAAGTCAGGGCTCTGGCTGGGGCCATTCAAGAACAGTCACAGAGTTGTTGTGAAGGCACTCCTTCATTATTTTAGCTGTGTGATTAGGGTCATTGTCCTGTTGGAAGGTAAACCCTCTGCCCAGTCTGAGGTTCTGAATGCTCTGGACAAGGTTTTTGTCAAGGATCTTATCCCTGTACTTGGCAGCATTCATCTTTCCCTCGATTGCAACTAGTCGTTCTGTCCCTGCAGCTGAAAACACCCCCACTGCATGATGCTGCCACCTCCATGCTTCACTGTTTGGACTGTATTGGAAAGGTGATGAGCAGTGCCTGGTTTTTCCACACATACCGCTTAGAATTAAGGACAAAAAGTTCTATCTTGGTCGCATCAGACCAGAGAATCTTATTTCTCACCATCTTGGAGTCCTTCATGTGTTTTTTAGCAAACTCCATGTGGGGTTTCATGTGTCTTGCACTGAGGAGAGGTTTCCGTTGGGCCACTCTGCCATAAAGCCCTGACGGGTGGAGGGCTGCAGTGATGGTTGACTTTTCTACAACTTTCTCCCATCTCCCGACTGCATCTCTGGAGTTCAGCCACAGTGATCTTTGGGTTCTTCGTTACCTCTCTCACCAAGGCTCTTCTCCCCCTGATAGCTCAGTTTGGCCGGACAGCCAGCCCTAGGAAGGGTTCTGGTCGCCCCAAACGTCTTACATTTAAGGATTATGGAGGACACTGTGCTCTCTAAATCAGAATCAGAATCAGAATTAGAATGAGCTTTATTGCTAGGTATGTTTTCACATACGAGGAATTTTTTTTCATGACAGAAGCTCCACAGTGTAACAGAATGACAGTGACAGAACAAAAAACACAGATAATTAAAAAATAGAAAAATAGAACAAGTAAACTAAGGAATAAAAAATATACAAATCGACAATCGTATGTACAGGTATATAACAATAGACAAATGTGGCTCAGTGGTATAGTAGTGCAAATTGAAAGGTAGGACTGAGTGTGTGGTAGATCAAAGTTATGAGTGGAATAAATAGTGTGTGTTCCACAGTTATTGTCAATTGTTCATGAGACTGATTGCCTGAGGGAGGAAACTGTTCCTGTGTTTGGTCGTTCTGGTGCTCAGTGCTCTGTTGCTTCGACCAGATGGCAACAGTTCAAAGACGGAGTGTGCTGGATGTGAGGGGTCCAGAGTGATTCTGCCAGCCCTTTTGCTCACTCTGGACGAGTACAGTTCTTGGAGAGAAGGGAGGGTTGGCTCCTTAGGAACCTTAAGTGCAGCAGAATTTTTTTTTTAACATTGGCCAGATCTGTGCCTTGCCACAAATCAAGTCTTGGCTTTCAGCGTTCCGTTGACCTTCATGATCGCATTTGCTCTGACATGCACTTGTGGGACTGTAAGTGTCTTATTGACAGGTGTTGTGGACTTTCCTATCAAGTCCAATCAGTATATCAAAAACCAGCTGGAATCAATGAAGGGTAGAAACCATCGCAAGGATGTCAGAAAAATGGGACAGCACCCTGAGTTAAATAGGCAGGTCCACAGCAAAGGGTCGGAATATATAGGACCTGTGATATTTCAGTTTTTTTTTTTAATAAATCTGCAAAAATGTCAATTCTGTTTTTTTTTTTTCTGTCAATATGGGGTGCTTTGTGTAAATTAATGAGGAAAAAAAAATTAACTAAATGATTTTAGCAAATGGCTGCAATATAACAAAGAGTGAAAAATTTAAGGGGGTCTGAATACTTTCCGTACCCACTGTATATATACATCAAGATTTGATGTCTTATCAAAAGAGCTAAAGTTTGTTGATTTACAGTAGACATACAGTATACCTTTAGCTTCAGCACAAGGTAAATTATTGAGAATACTGCCACCCTCTGGTGATACTATGTTTTTTCCCAGTCCCATAACCCCAGAGGAGACAATAAGCTTGATGAAGCAGGAGCCTCAGGACATCACAGTGGACCAACAGCACAGCCAGCCTGCATCGACACAGATGAAGAGCCAAAGGAGGGCATTGTAGAAGGGCCAATAGCTACAAACGTTAGGTTTTGTAACCCTCGTGAAGAGACTGAAACCTTCAGAAATAGAGAACCGGATATGGAAGATCAGACCTCTGATGAACAGGATGGGGTTTCAGATGGACAGGAGAGTCTTGCTGAAAGTTTCGATGTCTTTGTTAATAGGTCAAAATTAGTTAGTCCTTCAGGACACTCCAATGATATCTCAAGCTCAGTCATGAACCATACTGAAGGCGTAGAGTCTGACTCAGATGACGGCTTTAGAAGTATTCAGTCTGGGGAGAAAACAAACAAAAAAGAAAAGTTAACTCACAAAAATTCAAATGGATCACAAAAGTTCAAAGTAAAAGAGAAAACTGGACAGCTCAAGGAAGAGATGGCAAATCAGCCACAGGCTCAGAAAAAGGAGCCTCAGACCAACTGGGAGCAAGTCGAGGCTACCAAAGCCATATTTGAGTTACTTAAGGAAATAACTGGTATGATGTAACTTCCTTGTCCTGTTTGGCTTTTATGATCACCAAGAACTGAAACTAAAAACTGATTTACTTTGCCATTCAATGTTTGTCTTTACCATCTTCAGGTAACTCAGTCCTCATTAACATTGTTGATGCCATTCTAAAAGCAGTCCAGCCTTTGTTAAAAAAGTAAGTATCCCATTTCATATCTATTCAAACACCAAATATATTTAACAGTATGAGGAGATAATCATAAGCTTTCCTCCCATGCAGGAAAATAAACAACTTTTTAAAAAGGATGCATCCCACCGAAGCTCATATTGCATCCTATATTGACAATTTCCAGGAGAATGTATGGCCAGAGGGAAATGTGCCCATCCAGCCGCCACGTGACAGTGAGGAGAAACACGTGACCAAGGAGAAGGCTTTGCAGCTTATAAATTCAAAATGTATGTGCAATATTTTCCCATGCCTTGGTAAAGACCAAGACCCTCTCATTTTTTAATGATTCTTTTCATCTTTACCAATATGCAGTAATTGTTGTGGTGGTTTTAGATTCAAACTCTTTAATCCTCAAGAAGACTGATGTTGAAACTTTGTTCAAGATCTTCCAGGACACAGAGGAGAACAAGAAACTGGTTTATGTGAGGACTCTAGCTAAGATTGTTATGAAGTTCAAATCCATTTTGAAACGTATATCCAGATTAACATTTAAATTCTTTGTGTGTGTGTATGTCCATAGATGCTGCTGTCATACGTTCTAGGGGAGTTCCTTCCTGGAGAGCCTGCCTTCGGTTCAATAGCTAATCTAACAGTTAAGGATTTTGTTTCCTAATAGAAAGAAGATATTTTTTATTGTAATCTGTCTAACGTTTTTTAATGTTCATGCTTTGAGAAGCATGAACGCTGATATTTTTACTTAACAAAAATGCTAACCTCAGCATTTTAACAAATACACTGTAATTATGTTTCACTTCAACAATGTTACAATATCTTGGGTGTAAATTTTAAACTCATATTTTTTTTTAATATCACTATATGTAAGTTTTTGTTTTGTACCTTAAAATTGTACACTGTGAAGAACTGATTTTCTATTTTAATAAACAGCACAGGTTACTCAGGAAAAAAAGATAAAGTCATTGTGATACTGATCAAAATTTTACAACAAGACTTAATCCACACCAGGTCGATCTGTGAGGAATGTATTCGAATAATAATAATGACAATAAATATATTTTACTATTAATTTCGAGTCATTTAATTTCTTGCACCTTAGCAATTCGTAATATAAGCAAAAATACTATTGAGTTAACACTGTTCACACATATTTTTCGTACTCCACTTCAACTTACACTATTAAATGTTTGCTCCTGTACTCACCACGTCTGTCAAACCCATGACGTAACTACGCTAGGCTGCTACAACTGTACGTGTGTGAAGGTTTTTCTCTAAACGGCTTTAACCATATCTGTTTTTCTTATTAATCAAAATCACTCGAATTAATAAAGCCAGTCACATATATTCTCTTCTAATGATAAACCACGAATAGGTTTACAGTTGTGTGAAAGAGCTCACTTTTATTTAATCGCACAGTTGCTTCTCCCCCACTTTATGTTGGTATGGTCCAGTCCCAGAGAGCCCGACTGGCGGCGGCTTAGTAGAGAGAACAGGCAGGAGGAGGAGGATCCGAGCGAACGGGCTATTCGGCTAACATCGATATTTAACCGAATCGACGAAACCGACGTCTGTTGAACTAAAATAATTGAACCTGATTCGAAGTAACAACGTCGATACCTTATGTTTACGTCTTGGCTATCCAATTAAACCATGTCAACCCCAGCAAGACGGCGTCTGATGAGAGACTTTAAACGGTTAGCGGCACACAAAATGCTAAAGGCCCTTGGTAGCGTTTTGAACACCGGCTGCTCTCGGGCTTTAACATGGCGACTCCCCCCCTCACAATAGCCATTTATTAATGTCATTATCCCTCTCCGATCATGTATTTGGATGTCATGTGTGCGGTATTTAGTGTTGTGGTGTAGGTGTAGTATATGTAATGTAACTTCTCCGGGTAACTTGTTTTTCAGTCTCCAGGAGGATCCACCGGCAGGAGTTAGCGGAGCCCCGTCGGAAAACAACATCATGGTCTGGAACGCTGTCATTTTTGGGTTTGTATCATTTGCCTTTTTTTGACAGCGATGAGCAGTAAACAGAACACACTGACAATTTTGTTTGTCTCGGACTATTTGAGGTCTGTAAGATAACATCTAGCGGTAATATAAGCAGTTTTAAATAGGCCAGATGGCCAATGGTCCCCCATAAGAGGTGCTGGTTATTTGATCGTTGAGTGTCCTGAATAGAGCTGTGTGTTGTGTTGGAAACAGGTTATAATGCCATATCCGTAGACTGTGTACTTTGTTATTTTTGGATTATAGTAATGCGCAGGTCTGTTGCACGTTGGCCAGTGCTTTGGCTTTGTTTCTTGCTGTCATGCCAAGTGTTCTGTGTAACCTGACATGTTGACCCATTTCTTCTGCCTACAGCCCTGAAGGAACACCCTTTGAAGATGGTAGGTCAAGAAAACACTAGCTGTTTGACATTTTAATTTTTTTCAGTTTTAATGTGGTAATTGGAGAAATGGCTTCAAAGATTTTGGTTCATTTAAGAAAAAAATATTTTTTGCTCACCTAGGTTGCATTTATTTGATAAATAGCTACAGTTGACACAGCAAAATATTATTACTATTTATAATGACTGTTTTCTATTTTAATATATTGAAAAATGTAATTTATTTATGTGATGGCAATGCTGAATTTTCAACAGTCATTACTACAGTCAGTTTCACACGATCCTGCAGATGTCATTTTCATATGCTGCTCATGAAACATGTCTCTATTATCAGTGCTAACAGCTGTGCTGCTTAATATGTAGTTTTTGGTTTTTTGGATGAATATAAATTGAAAAAAAAAACAGCATTCATTTGAAGTAAAACATTTTTGTAACAGTGTATTTAGGTCTTTACAATGTGACAAAATGTGACAGTCTTTACTGCCACATTTGGTCAATTTAATGTGATCTTGCGGACTAAAAGTATCAATTTCTTTTTAATAAAAACTTACTGGCCCCAAACCTTTGTACAATGCTGTATTTTAAAAATATTACGTAAAATTATAGTACTTTTTAAAATGATTTGTATTCAAAGTGAGTAACATTATAAATGTCTTCACTGTACTTTTTGATCCGATTCACCCATATGTCATAATGTAACCACACGACTGCTGAATAAGGTTGAGCTCTTGGGTTCCAATAACGGACAACCGATAAATGTGCCACTGTAATAATTGTGTACGTGGGATTTGGCTGGTGTGGTTCTTTTTGTTTACATGTGGAAAATGGTTTTTGCTTCATATTTTTTTTTTCTGCTTGTCATAGGAACTTTCAAACTAACAATAGAATTTACAGAAGAATATCCAAACAAACCTCCTACAGTCCGGTTTGTCTCCAAAATGTTTCACCCTAATGGTAAGTTTTACATTTATAAAATCCTATCATTGCATTTATAACATCTTTGCATATTGGATTCCTTAAGTATAAGTGTGTACATATATCACATTGCAAGAATTAAGTGTCAGTGGACCATAAAATATAATTCTTTGGTCAGTTTATGCAGATGGTAGTATATGTTTGGATATTCTTCAGAATCGCTGGAGTCCAACATATGATGTTTCCTCAATTTTAACCTCAATACAGGTATGATATGTCTGCACTTATTTCAGATTTTTTGCACAAACTACAGGGTTCAAACACTGTATGGAAAAGTATAAAATTTTATTTTAGTATTTTTTAATCTCTGGATAAGTATGGAAAAAAGAAAACAATATGGAGAAATGTTTGTGTTTCCACACTGTTGCCCCATTCTGTTTCCTACGTCATAAAATTGAGAATTTATATATAAAAAAAAATTGTATTACTTTATTATTATTTCTATTCCGGTGTCACCATTGCCCTGTGCTTGGCAGATTTTTTGTCTCACTCCATTCCTGATGGATCATTTTGCAATGAAAAGCACTTTTTTATAATTAAAGAAACAAATTTGTATGTCTTATAAGTAATTAAAACAAACATTCAAATTGAATTTTTCTTCATTAGTGCTGTCAACAGTTCAACTACTTCGGTACAAAGTCAATACTGAAATTTAAAAAATGTAATGATACCAGCCATTCTGTGTGATCGCTCTGGCCAATCAGACGTGTTTAAGTTAGTGAGAATACTCTCAATACTGCTCAGAATGATGAGTTTTTATTCAGCGCACACACTTAAAGTTCTGTGTGGTTTCGTTATAACCAACAAAATGTAAACAAATGCAAATAAGAGATTCATTGTGCAGTGTAGATGTATTCATTGATTATAACTGGAGTTTTTGCAAGAGTGCAGAAAATGCGGGACTGAATCTGAAATGGCAATGATTGTCTTGGTGATAACCATAGCAGTGGATGGGGCAAAAAAATAGATAACTTATAGACTTGCCACTTGTTCTATATAATACATTTGTTTATTAATTTTATTACAAACGTTTCACTTGACCTTTATAAAGCAATGTTTAATGAGACACATGCTACAAACTATTTTTGCTGGGTACCGAAACAAGTTAATTTTATTCGGTACGATAACAACATGGTGGAGTAGTTGGAGAGTATCAAAATTCAATTCATATTGTGGAAGTTGACATTTAATCGTTTACACCCTAATAATCATTTTTCAATATTGTCTGAAAAATCTATGAGAAGCTTTTTTTGAGGGCGACAAGTATGGAATTTTGAAATTGGAAAATGTGTAGGAACCTGAAACTAAATGTTTTAATTAGCATGATTTTTGCTTGAAACTCTTCTTTATGCCTTTTTGATAGTACTGTAAAAATGTGAGGACATTATTCAGGTTGTTAACATGCCTTTCATTGTCACAGTCTTTACTGGATGAGCCGAACCCAAACAGCCCTGCCAACAGCCAGGCAGCTCAGCTGTATCAGGAAAACAAGAGAGAGTATGAGAAGCGTGTGTCGGCCATTGTGGAACAGAGCTGGCGTGACTGTTGACCCTCCTTACAGTTCACATATGAACAATAGTCCGCCTCACCAACAAGAGGAAAACCACCTGGCAAAGAATAAAATAAAACACATCATGTTTTGAATCATTCTCCATGTACTCTGTGGAATTGTCTGTTCTGTAGCTGTTGCAGGATTAGAGTGATGTTGTGTTGTGGTCTCCCTCTTCATGCAGAACCTTATCCTAGATGAGGATGAACCTTAGTTTAACAAAATATTGTTGCTAGGGTTACTTGCTTTTATTTGGCCTGTCCTCACTTTTGTCATCTTATTTTTTTGGTTTTATAAGTTGCTCCTACACTGTGGGCTGATTTCATTTTGGGTATTAACATGTTGGTTGAGAGTGATTTCTTTGCGTCTCTGCAAAAGTGTCATACCGAATGTCGCTTAATGTGTCTTTCAGAGTTCCAAATTAAACTGCAAGAACATTAAAGATGGATGATATATTGTCTTGTACGGAAAGGTTAGATGTTTCAGAAACATGCCTTTATAACTGCACTTGGAAAACCTGACCTTTTAAAACCAGCTTGAAAATTGTAATGTACCAAATGTTGGAATTGGCCCTTTTTTATCAAGTGCAAGTGCTTTGTTCTTTTAATTAAGCAGTTCACGTGTTGCCTATTGACACTGTGTGCCAGTTTGTCAGCAGTAATTGTTCGAAGGTACACCGTGATCTGTCTGTCCCACAAAGCCCCATGCCTAAGGCCTGGGAGTCAGAATATTACAAATTGGCATAGAGTGTGTTGCTTCTCCCTCCTTCCCTGTATTCATTATTTTGTGTCTTGCACCCCAGATGCATTGTTATTTTGCTTGTTTTCTTAAGTTCCATTAAAGTGCCGTTTATTTTACATTAAATTGCTTCTCCAAACATATGGATGTGATGCTGTCATGCAGTATCCATTTAAGCTAATCTTCATTTTTCTAATTTACCAAGACTGTCGGATTTGCACTAGTAACCCATGTAAGAAACTGTACATTTTCTCAATTCTTGTAAATAAACAGTAAAATTAACTCTATGGTATTTGTTCTTGAACAAAGATAAGCATTTACATTTCATTAAATGAGCTAGAAAATGAACAATGACCAGACTAAATTTAATGTGTCAGTACAAGCAGACTGGTTGACAGTATTCGCAATAGCAAACTTTACAGGGATTGCTGTTCAGGCATTTGCCAGACAGGGAGTTGAAAGATTTAAGGTTGAGATAAATATTGAATTCTACAATCAACAACCAGAAAATGACAAAAAAAGATATATACCGTTTTGTAATTACTTAAAGGATATTTTTATATTTCAAGTGATTATCTTACAACAGATGAAAGACTGAGTGAATGATATCTTGTCCATTGTGAAACATAAAATGGAATGTCATTTCAGAGAAGAGCACATGCTGCCATAAGGCCCCACTACTAACATCCATATCAATAAATATAATTCACAGGATATATATGACAAAAGTTAAGTTAGTAACATGTGTTTATCATATGGTCTTGATCTAACCTATGACAAATCTCAACAAAGTGTACAGAAATACATGGTAAAGAGAGGCAAAGGGTACACAACTAGTCATTGAGAACTGACAGGTTTTCCAGGCTTTTCAAAAAATATATTTTACACTCTTCGGAAACAAATTAAAGGAAAAGTAACAAGTAACAACACTTTGCTTTTATTAATGGTCATCTGTTGGTTTCTCAGAGGGCTGCTGAGCCTAGTCATTGTGAAGCCTGAGGTTTCACCAGTTCATATCGTCCCACCTGCCCCTCCTGCAATAGCTGACCAATCAGCTGTTCCTTCTGAACTCTGCGGCTAACCACGAGGAAGCGCTGTCGACCCTGTCCGTACGATTTGCTGCGCAGCCCGTATCTTTGGGATACTTGGTGTATCTGCCTGCGCTCTTCATTGTTAAGCTCTGTGGAGAAGCGCAGGTCATCTTGACGGTCTGAACTCGCATAATTCCGAATTATTTCCTCAATATCACGCTTAGTCAGCTGATTACCGTGCCTGTCCATGTCCATACCGAGTCCTTCCCTGGTAAACTGCTCTTTGACCTTGATGGGTTCAGCAATGCCCTCTCCTTCTCTACCCAAACCACCACCTGTCCAGCCCATCTTACGGAGTAGCTGGTTACCAATGTTGTCCTCCTTGATCTCCTGCCGCATGGATTCCTCTCCAGAACGAGCCATGATTTGATTTCGGGAAATTGCATCCACGTGGCCCTCCTTCCTGAGGTTGGACTTCACCACAGCTTGTGTGCGCCGAAGTGTGGCGAGGGCCTCCTCTGCTGCAATGTGCTTCACTGTCTTTTTGGGTCCAAGGCCAGCAGCCACATACTGACCATCGAGGTAAACTTCACACCTCCAGCGATGGTCTGGCAGAACCGTAAACTTGTAGTCAGCAAGCACTTTATTAAATTGAGCAGTGTCATTTATTATGCAAATAGCGTTATCAGAGTTTTCAAGGATGACCAATTCTCCTAGCTGTGCTTTCTTGTTGCTTTGCTGGGCGTAGCGACTGCCAGGGTGGTCTGTAGTGTGGTTGCCTCCAGAAAAATTCTGCTGCTGTTGCTGCTCTTGTTGACGAGCAGTCTGGTTCATTCGCAACTTCCTTACTGCCGCCTCTGCCGCTGCATGTTTTGAGCTCTTCTTGGTCCCTCTGGCTTCTGCCACCAGCTCGTCCTGTAAATACACACTACAGAGCCATAAATTGCTGTTGGGAACCGGATCAAAAGTGTAATCAACTTTCATGCGGTTGAACGCAGCCGAGTTGTTGAGTATACAGATGGCATCATGTGCGTTCTCCATGATTACAAATTCTGTCCAGTGTTTGCTTCGGTCAGGCTCATACTGGCCCTTGGTACTAGGGAGTGGCTTGTCCTCGGGGTTGCGAAGAGGTGGGGGTAGGATTGGGTTTGGAGTGTGAACCTGGCACACCACCATATCATTAACGTAAGTATGCTTGTACAGCCGTTGCAGGACACGAATTTCCACCGGCCTCATGAACAGCTTGACGGCCTGTTCTGATGCTCTGTCTCTGGCACCGTTTTTGCTTCCAGAGTACCCTGTGGCAAGGTACACAGACTGACACCTAAGTTCACATGCATATCCTTCAGAGGGTACTTTTCTGTTTTTAGGAAGGTCAGCGGGTGGAATATCTCTTAAATTAACATAGATGTACTCTGGGTTCGTCTTGCAAGCCTGAATGCTGCGGCTGAGTATGAAATTGTAGTTTGGCATGTCTGGTCCACTCATGAACGCAGGATCTCTCAGGGTAATGGCAACGGCCGATGATACTCTGGTAATCAGCCTCTGTTTTTCGTCAATTGTTGATGTGGGGATAGATAACAGCAGTGAGGGTGTTGGGAGAAGGCCAGAGCCGCCTCTGTTTGGACCGTCGTATAACCTGCTGAAAGCCTTGCTGGACGTCGGTCTATCCTGGTGTCCAAATCCCAGTCCACGCCGTCCGCTATCCCAGGCTCCAGACCGTCCAGCACTTCCGTATCCATTAGCTCGGCCTGCATGTGAGAAGGAGTCCGATTGTCTGCCAGTATGCGCCTCATATCTAGCGGTGTACTCCTGTTGCACCTTGCCCATGAAGTTCGGGGTGGACCCTCTGCTGCCATAGCCAAGCCCACTTGTGCCGCCCGAGGCCACGTCCTTACTTCTGTGCTCATGCAAAGAATCATAACCATACCGGTTACCATTATACGGCTGATGATCTGGTTCCCTTTGTCTTACGTCATTCATCTCACCCCTCCTGCGCTCCTTCTCGTTTTCCTTTTCGTCAGTTTCTCCAATTCGACTGCCACTGCTTCCGCCACTTACAAAGTGTACTGGTTCAAATCGAGGTCTGGATGTGAATTTTGACAAAGGCATCTTCCTCATGGGCTCTTCACCTGAGATATGAAATCATATATGATTAAAATATCCATTTACATGCAAATGAATACTCAATGTTATTTTGTTTAAATGCTGAATAAAATATTTACATTTGATATATTTGATGCAAAACACCCACAGAATAACTTTTCAATGCTGTGATATATGGATAGGAAGACTGACCGATCGATCAACAGACAGATAGATTGATTTCAAGCATTGATAGACTTACTTCCATCAGATGAATATAGCCTCTTTTTTGCTTCAACGTTTGGAACTAGTTCATATGAGAGCATTTTGCCAACATCAATCCCTTCTGCCATCTCAAGCACCTTGTGCATCAATTGGGAGCCATACCTGCCCAAAAAAAGAACAGTCATATTGTTGACAACATGCTTTGGTTGGCATTACTAATGTATAACTTTGCAATTAAGATGTTCTGTATAAATATGACACAAAATAAACTTTGCCCAGGACTTTTGTGATATTAGTATTCACTCAAACTCCCGCCAAAAATAAGTAAACAGCCCAATTCTCACGTCCTATTCAATCTAATCCCCACCTGCATCCCAGGAAAACATGGTTAACCCAGACCATCGACAGGGCCAGTAGCTTATCAAGAGCATTTCCCTCGTACTCTTCAATGTGTTTCACAATGAACTGACGTCTAGCGGACCAATGCTGGTCACTCTCGTAGTGCTGACGGCAATCATCGATATTACAGTTCCAATAACGAAGACCAGCGGGTTTACTTAAAAAACACGGGCCCGTTGAATGAGGTCTGATCATCCCGGTGTCTCACGATAGCCAGTAGCTAACCGGAAACAACGTAGTGCGCGCAGTGTATGCTGGGAAGTTCACACGGCCCAATACAATTATAATACACCCGATGCAGAACAGAATATGTAAACTAGCCAACGCTTATAACGATCACGCAATTGCTATTTAAGTATAGAGTCAGATGCTGAGTGTTACGCGTAACAAACAATATTCTCTGATCTGTATTCGCCCAGCATATTTACTATGACATTTGACAACATGAGTACAGACCTCGCAACAGTCTGTCCTACAGATTTACAGCAATTTAAGCGATATCTCTCGGACATAATTGTATTTTCAATAGCACAACCGCAACTCTTTAAAATACAGCGTTCGTCAAACATGCACTTCGGAACACGTTTGTTATTTTCCCTTATGGTTAAGCTAACCAATAGTTTCAATGGGATTAAACTGAAAGTGACGCAGTAGCATCTTCATTCTCTCAAGCGGTTCTTCATCGCCGCTTTGTCATGCTTATGCGCTTTTAAGGTGAACTACGCGACGATGTAGGCTACACAAATAAGTGAAGCTTACCTTTGTCATACAGCAGCTCTGTTTAGGTGACCTTGAGTGTGAATTCAGACGCACAAGCGAATATGCAACAAATTGCCACTGCTAAAGCTAATCCACTGCTGCAACCAGGAAAAGATTCATTCATTCATTCATTCAGAATCGGCGACTCAATCGTTATCACCAGTGACACTCACTGCTTTAGTCTGTTAATAGATGATACACATTCATAACACCCATTTAACAATACCTACGTAATATTTCAGAAGTTTATATATATATATAGGCTACATACAGTGTTCTAACAATATGTATAATTTACTATTATAGCGTATCGGTTAAAAAAAAAATTTAAACCCTTTCGGATGATAAATATTATATTAATATAATAATAATTAACTGCTTCACTGCTCCCCTGCATATATATAAAGTCATGATGAAGGATGAGTAAAGACTTTGGTAGTGGTCCAAATAACAGTCCAATGTTTATTCATTTCCACCATCACCACAGACATTAAAACAAAATACGATTTAATATAATTATAAAGTTGTTCATTACTCCTTTATATTTTACATTCACATACAAAAAGAAACTGAAACATTATTAATCTGAGATCTCATGATAAAGGTAGAAGAAATAAACATTACATCATCAGCATCAGACCAACACTTGATTTCAAAGTGTACAAGGCTTTTAGCCCATGTTTAACATTATACAGCTAATTCCTTTTACAGGTATTTGCAACTAGGGTCTATAGTCTCATGAATTGAGGTTGTTTGGAATCTGTATCTATTCCTGAGTGTCTCTCCTTCTGACTTGCTCCTCTCCGTCAACGGCTGTATTCTATTCAAGGTTGATATCAGTCCTGGATAAAAAAAAATAAAACGTTTAATTTTTTGTTAAAGCCTCAAAGTCTAAGATTCAAAATGAAAACAAATAAGGTTTAAAATTCTTTCTTTCTCAACATGGGAAACAAGTTTACATTGATACTTACACTTCTGCTCAATTTGCGAATGCACAAGGATGCAGTTACAAGACAAGAAAACGATGCTTTTTTAGAATGTTTCATAGCCGTGCCACTTTATAAACAGGGAATAATGTATATTTGAAATTTAAAATAAGTTATGATCACAAATATAGAAATATCCATGTACAACTGGACTGTATATACCTTACACACACAAGGCCCCTCATTTTAAATATAAAAGAACAGAAACCTCACCTGCTGGTTTAGGTGACATCAGAACCAGGGGGAGTTCAGCGGTAATATCACTGTGTACGAAAGATAAACATGTCTTGAGTACTTTCACTGCCCACAATGGTAAATCACATCATAGCATGTACTGCTGGATTTATTTTCATTGTTGTTTAATGACGAGCTAACTAAGCAGACTGTTAGGTAGTTGTGTTCGGGCATTATCAAGGGAAATGTCTTATTTAATAGCAGAGGAAAAGTCATCAGAGAAAGGAGGTAAAGTGCTCTCTTCTATGACTCTTCACTGAGACATTGGGATGAAATGTAAAGATGCAAACCTTAATGTTAGGCTTCCCAAGAGACCACCTCCCATCATGAGGGTAACCTTAATTTTGTAGGAAACAGCAAGGCCTTGCATTTGTTTATCCATGTTGGGTAGCAGACTGCAGAGAGATAGAGGGATTCAGATAAGTCACATTGTTTATCTGCCTGTGCATTTTTATACATAAAAGTATTTCGATTTTTTGTACTGAATAAAAATACAGAGATGTCATTGGGATGCGCCAGAAGATCTGTCTAATGCAGATAACTTTTACATTATCCAACTACCTATTTAAGGACATATTCAATTGCTGTAATAAAGATTAACTGACATTGTTGAAGAAGCCAGGTTGGTGTCTTCATCTTTCAGCTTGCCATCCAATGCAAGGCCACGTTTCTCATTGTTATTGGCAAGCAGAGGAGTGACTCTATATTCCTTCTCAAAGGTGGAGTTCGCATTAATTTGGTCCCTGTTACAAAAAGGGGTTTGTTCACCTCTCAAGAACAATCAAAATCAAGCTTGACGGTTTTTTTAAACATATGAAAAATGTGTAAAATTATTATATCATTTGACTGATCAGTTTAACATAATTTATTAAATGTGCAACAAAAATTATACTACAAATTCTCAGTCAAATTCACAAATGTGATGTGAAGCACTCACCCAAATTCTTCATTCAGGACACATTTGTGGTATTTGTCCGATGAGTACAGCAGTACATCTGTAATTTGGTGAACTGAAACATACAATGAGCTAAAGTTTATTCTGGATCATTGTGGGAAAAACAAACTTCTAACGTTAAAAGCAGTAATGAATCATTCTTAAAGGTTCTATATACGCTTTGTAACCACTAGAGCACTACATCATCTCAGACCAAAACAAACACCCGCTTTGACCACATTGTCCGTCCACACCCCCCTTATGCAACATATCAAGACAGCGAAATATATTACGATACTGAGATACATTTGGCTTTGCTAAATAATGTCAAGTCACAAGGTAAGTATTTGGCTACACTAATACAGAAACGTGGCATATATAAGTTAACCTTAAGCAGAAAGCAGACGGGCTCCTCCATCTTGCTTTTACAGAGCAATAGAAACCATCACAGAACTTCTAATGGTTGCCACCACAAATACCACATTACAATCTATAAACTGTAAGCCATTAAAATCATTACCAAATGGTTTCCACCAGTAGCAGAGTTGCCAAGTTTGTGGTTTTCCTGTGAAATTGACCTTTGGGCTGGTTTTATTACTAGACCTGACAGTGTGTTTTGGGACTTATTCCATTAGGAATTAATAGTATTAACATGCCATCAATAGAACGCAACAAATTACCAATAGAGACCCAAAGGGACCATTCAATTTTCCCTTAAATCCAATACAATTCCCATTATAACCATTAAAACCATTACAAATTCTATAAGGGTTTCTATAGTTTTTTTTTTTTGCTGATTGTATATATGTAAAAATCGTATATATCACTTTTACATTGCGTAAGTAGATGAATACTGGCTGTTTTGTTTATGAAAATGAATAATAAAAATACTTACTACTGATTTTGATTTTCTTCACTACTTTACTGGTCTCATTATTCACTTTCACTTTGATAGGAATGGGATCTCCGTGATAGTAGAGCTGAAGGGTGAGAAATCAACAGTGAACAGTGAATGCAGAACTGCATATGATGAAAACATCCCAATTTCATAAATTATCTACAACAGGTATTTAAAACACTGTACCTCTTTCTCCATGGAGGCCTCCACGTGAATTGGTTTGTCTGCAGTGATAAACTGTTTGTGGAGATCAGTTTTGGGTCCGGCTGCTAGCTCATTTTGTGCATACTGGATTTTACGTATAATCAAACGGCAAGTGTCCCTATTATTGGTAGAAATATTGGAATCAGAATAAAACTTTATTCATTTCGTTTGAGAGTATCTTTATGTTAAAATGGAGCAGTACATACTTCTTGTCAACTTTTTCATCTATCTCGTCTTCTTCATTTGCAGTATATGCTTTGACTTCATAGTCAACTCCGCAAGGCTGTAAGAGTAAACATGTAACATATTAGAGAAACAGTTTTCTGTTTGTGAGTGTATTTGTGTATGTTCATGTATTTCTGCTACTGTACCTTCCCGGCGTCCTCTGGTGCTGGTTGAAGGGACACTGAGCATGGGAGATGTACTGGAATCTGAGACAGAACAGGAGAGACACAAATGAAGGGTGTCCTTGATTGTTTTCTCAATGCTTAATGCATAATTGTGAATTTACATCAAAAGTGAAGGGATGTCCTTGGTCTCCAGCTTTCTTCAAAAGCGCATCCTGTATTGGTGTGTTTGGGGGCTTGGTTCCCTCAAAGGGATACATCTGAATGCGCTTTATCCAGATGTCTTTTCTGAAGGAAATTCCAATCACATCCATATCCTCTCTGCCATAGCGGAAGGCACATGCAAGCTGTACCCAAACTAAAAAATTAAATAATTTAGATTGTCTAAATGATTTAAATTAATGACAAATTTTCATATTGACAACGTATTACATTAAATCATACCCTTCCTTCCATTAAGAGCTGAAGGATCGATCTTGAGCACCCCATCTGAGAGGGAAATTACAAGTCTTTTGAACTAGAAAAGGGTAGTGTGTATAGATATACAGTACATATATACATTTAATAAAAAAAAGTAGAAGTAAAAACTTCCCACAATGTTAGGGAATAATATTTTTTCAACGTAAAGTAGCCTAGAACGTACCAACTGGGTCAATACGTTCCACATGGTCCACAAAGTCTCTTCTCCCCAAATAAAGGCATAACTGTAATAAATGATTACTGAGTTGATTATCATGTGTGCTTGTGTCTTATAAATATGTTGCGAGCAGGGTTGCCAAGTCTGCGGTTTTCCTGCGGAACTGGGCTATTTTTAATCTGTTCCCGGGGGTTGTTGTTTTCCCAGTTTGACATATTGCATAAAATGCAATTGTAAGGATAAAAGAAACTAGAATACTTTGATCTCCTGAGAGGCAAACAATGCACTGGCATCTTCAGGACACCCCACAGAGGGGTGGTGCGGGAAACGCCTCTCTCACATATGCATCTGTGCCTTTTCATCTCCTCCCTCCACTGGATTCACTCAAACTGGTCAAGAATATAATGTTCTAAATGAATGCAAATAAGATTTACAGTCATGCTTGGTGTCATTTGAATAGTCTCAGGGCAACTGGTAAAATGGTCTTAATCTTACAAAAGTAGACTACAGATCCATAGAGTTAAGAGAAACTTTGATCACCGTAGAGAGCAATCCCATGCAAATTACCTTTTGTTCCCATTAGACCACCCAGGTCTGGGACCTGGCTTAATGCAAATTCCAATTGTTTGTACAGGTCTCCATTTGGAGGATGTTTTATCTTGGTTTTTTATTTAAAGGATTGCAGCAAAAGGGTCAGGTTGATTCTGTAGCCAGAATGCCCGTAGTACAGAGTATCTCCACACACACTGTACTATGTATTTTTCTAATACATATAATACATTTAATCTCAGGTATGCATCTTACTCTTAGATTCATCTATGAGAATTTGATGTCTTGTATTGATTTGATACCGTTGAATTGGCTGTGGAGATAATTGGCATAAAACATATTTACCTGACTGATAATAAATTCTTACATTTGATTTATTCTGATTACTCTGAAGTTATTTTCTCAAGTAGATTAAGTGAAGGCGTATGTTTCCGCAAATCTGCGACTAGGGTTAAGTGCATATTAGATCTCAGGAGATGAAGCATGGGGCGCATCAGGTGAGATTCTAAATTTCTGACTAACCGCTTGACCTTAGTTTAAGTTGTACTCAGTTACGTTAACAATGTATATGATTTCAGCGTTAATTAAGTTGTACAGAGTTATATTAACTATCGGGGGCAAGGCAGAGGGTCTAGCAGAACCGCTGATTAATACTTTGAGTGCTAATTAAGTTGTACGAAGCTATCAGCTGCCGGGGTCTAGACAAAGGTGTTCTAGAAGAAACGCTGATTAATGTTTGAGCATTACATGGGTAATTGTAGGGGGCTAAACAAACCTACTATTTAAAGTAAATAGTATTAGCCATAAACCTCTGAATAAGGATCAAACTGGCGAGTTTTGTGATCGTGGAGCCCACGCATAGCGGCCGGCGTGAGGCATCCTAAGCGACATAGATTCCTAATGAACGAGAAAAAATACAGAGTAAAGAGTTAATTAGAATAATCGAAATGTAAGAATAATCAGAGACCGACAAAAAAACAATTAGCCTTTCAACCTAAATTAGAATTCAGATACTAAAATGGAGTCAGATTGAGTTAAACCTAAATTGAATAACTCTGCGCGCTGAAAAGACCGAACACGCAAGAGACCTTCATCCGCCACTGGATACCTTCCTTGGGCCAGGTGCGCGGACCTTACACAATGGTTCGACATGTTGCATAAATTATATTTGACTGAAATGCCTAAATTGATATATTTGACCTATTTTATATTCTACTAATGATAAAACTGTGCTAGATGATGAGTTTTGTGAGGGATTGGAGCCACTGAACTACTGTGAGGTCCTTTATGAAAACAGACAGTTTTTATGATTACTACTAGCCTATATAGTGATTTCAAATCGGGTGTAATGCATAATATCTATTTTAGGTATTGGAGTGGCATGTTTTGAGTTTTGATATTTGGGCTAGGGTCACTGGGCTAGTTTTATTGCTCAGATCTGACAATCCTGGTTGAGAGCATGTGCACGTGGAGCAGATGACAAGTAAGAGGATGTATAAGCAATATAAAAGGAGCCTTACTGAACCATTGCCACTAGTCTTCTTGTAAACTCTGTAGAAACATAACGTCATGATATTATAATCACTTATAATCATTATGATAGTTATATATCTGTTGCTTTTGCATGCTTTTAAAATGTTAGTCTCCATGAGGTGATTAGTCATCTGCATATGCTAAGCTTTGCACTGTTACTTTTAAACTCTTGTGGTAATTCTGTCAATCCACTCTAAAAGGGATTTCTTATAATCTGCTAATCCACTAGGATTGAAGACCAAAAAGACTTCTACAGATTTAATACTGCTAATGAACAGGGTGTAGGAGCATTACACGAAGGCTGCTTAATCTAGAGAGGTGTCATAAATATGAATAAAATATTGAATAGTCTTTAGGATACAGAGAAATCATGGTCTTAAATGCCTGTTAAATGTTGATTATGATGTTTTAAATGATTTAATGTCTAATATTTCAAGTATTTATACATGCTTGGAATAAATGAATATGCAAAAACTTACTTTGTCATGGTTCTGGGAAATCAGGTAAAGCTTTCTGAAATGAGAAGTAAAAAGGTTGGAGTGTAAAATGTGCCAATAGAGGGCAGTCTTTTGATTTAGCAACATTAAAAGTACCAACATTCTTCCCTGAATTGAGAACAGTGTTTGGAAAACCATTCATGTTTGTATGTTGTCCTGCTGAGGTTTCAATCCACTAGGGCTAATCAGGTAAAAGGAGATTAGCATAACGATAGACTGCTTCATAATCCTCCACCGAAGCCGCACTCAGAATTAGCATTTATCTATTTCTAATGTATCTCTGTGAACGAGGCCAACTGTTTCAAACCTTCAAGGAGCCAAAACATCAATGATATTTTTAAAGAACTGCCATGTACTTGAATATTGAAGCACTATGTCGGAAAAGTGTTTAGTCAACTTTGTCACTTATTAAAATGGGTGCAAAATGAGTGGTACTTTGCTAAATATATTATAAAAATGTACATAAAATATTTTAACAGAAGTGAAGTTAAATTCCTTTAAAATGTGGGACTGCATGGCCTGTATGGGAAATATTTAAATATTTCAAATTGTGAGCTGGAGCATCCCAATAAATAAGCTGAATTAATTATTTATGTGTAAATGAGTACAAATAAATCACATGAAATATAATACTTAAAATACACTGGCCTGCATTTATCCATTTATCCAAATTTATCCATCTTGCTCTTTTAAAAAAAAAATCACGCTATATTTCTATTGATTTGCTTGTGTGGTTCAAAAGTAATACAATTAAACGAATATTAAACTTTTTGTTGTGCTATAGAAATTATAACAAAACACAATGATCACAATCTTTTCTCAAGTGCAATCAAGATGCAAAGTCTAAGCATCATATATTTAGATTTTCATGATCGACAATGGATATTCTTGAATATGCAAACAACTGATACTCCTTGGTGTCTTGTCTAGATGATAGCATCTTGTTATCTTTGTATTTAAGTACACTCTCAGAAAAAAAGGTACAAAAAGCTGTCACTGTGGCAATACCATTTCACAAGACAAGGGCTCCCGTACTAAAAATTGAAAACCAGTTAGATACTAATAATGCATTACTACAGAGGTACTAGATTCCCCCTTTGGGTGTTAAAAGGCACAAACTGTGACATTTTGAAAGGTCCCCTCCTTAGTGACAGCTTTGTATTTTTTTCTTGAGCGTGTACAAATACTAGGCCACATTTTCAATATTCCGTATTAGCGAACAGATTCGACAGATAATCTTCACATTGAACAATCTCATATAAACAGAATCCAAATCAACAGCTGTCCTGAACTCTTTCACTTGCACCTCAAAGTCTACACGTTTTTTTCAGTGTGATTACAGTCCAGATCTTACCTGGTTTTGGGAGGGTGTCCTCTGCTTTGTTCTTGGCTGTTGCACGTGAGCACCGTTCTGTAGCTGGTGTTGTTAGTTTCCTAGTGTGTTTCCCAGTTTGTCTCGTGCAAACGCCTTTATAGTGCAATCTCTCCTCCCTCTCGTTGGCTACGTTATAAAATGTTCATTTCGCTCCCAATCCTATTAGTTGATTAGTAGTCACCTTTTTCTGGCTACAATATGTATAAAAATAGACGCTGAATTGGACTTGGGGGGATTAGCTATTGAGGAGTACATGTATGAATGAGAGTGTCAGCCTCAGGGTCATTTGGTTGGCTGTAAAAATACGCTTGCATCTCTTGTCTGTGTGCAGAGCTCCACCTTCAACATAGCATGTTTCCATTTAGGGCATGTCCTCACCGTGGCATCACTTTCCAAGTCATGAGGCCAGAATAACAATAATAACTGCTCCTAAAGCTTCATAACATACAGCATGTTCATTCTAACAGGATGAGCAGCATGGACAGCCATCAAAGTAAATTCAGCTTTAAAACTCCTGCTCACATTGTTCCTGTTGGTGTAATAAATTCGTAAATGGTTTTCTTGGTATTAATATTCTTGGGTTTTGAGGGAATGAGGTGGGTGTCAAACTATTTTAGAACATAGGCTTCTTCAAAAGCAGTTAGAGGGACATTGTCATTGTACCCTCAGGGGGATTTGTGACCCTGGCATATAGTACTACAAACAGCTGGTTGGCTGTTACTATAGTATTTGCACTAACCAATACACTACACTCAACATTTCTTTGTGATTTACCTGAAATTCACAGTGAGAAGCTCATTTTCTATTCAATAACTCTAATAGTGCTGGCTGGCTTAGCAAAGAGGTCTATCAATCACACCTACAAAGGTGGAGGTCATAAAAGATCAAAATGCATTGCATTAATGGAAGATTCAGTGCAGATGCTTGTTATATAGAGTGTATATAATATATAGATATAGATATATATATATATAATAGATATATAGACATGCCGAATACAATTAAAATGTGATAAATCACCTTTTAATAGACACTTTTGCTTGTGGAATAAATGAATCATGACTGACAATAATGCTATCTTGTTATTGGTAACTGATCATCTTTTTGAATGACACTGCATCCACACCACTAGGTGTCACTATTAGTTGTTTTACATGATGTAACTAAAACACAGCTGAAAATATCTGTTTTTAGTCACTATGGTCCCAACTCTTTCCCAGACAAAAAGGGTTTGTTAAAACAATGTGTAAGTATAATTAATATAATAATGTAAGCACCATTGTTATTTATTGATTAAGTTATTATCACTATACAGTATGTGATCCTTTGAGGGCTTCATTTAAACAAAGGGTGTTGAATGGGAAATGCAGTGTTGAACATACTGTTATTAATAGAAGTAGTGATTGATGTAATCCTTTTTCTGATAATGAAAGCGAGAGGATCAGACTGGGACGTCTGGGCTCTCACCATACCTCACACCTGCTGTAACAGATGGTCTAAGGTTATAGGGCTTGTGCTCTCTGCTCAGATGGCATGTAAAGGTGTTTAGATCACGATTATGCTCTGTTAACTCAGCAGCCATTGAGCTTGTTGCTCAACATTCAAATACTTGGCTAGTGCTTGCTGTAACAAGTTGCAGAGCACTTCAGAAAACCCTCACCTTTCCCAGCCCATACTTATAGGACCTCTAGGGGGTAATTTCCAGTAGGTATCTATGGGAGTTATTCATAATGTTAGATGGCAGCAGCAGTATTTCTCCGCTCACAGAAAATCAAAATCAATATAAAACCAAAGCTATTTGCCACTTCCAGGGCATTAACGTTTTTATAGAAAATATTTTATAGTTTGTTATAGAAAAAACAAGTTATGCTCAGAGTCCAGAGCCTCGATCATAACATTATAATGGGCACTTTCTGAGTAGAGACCTGCACTATCGCCCGCGACCCAATGCACAGAGTGAGGCGCGGGACCACAACGTGATGGGCGAGAGCTTTCCGTGCGCAGTAGAGGCTCGTCGTGTGCGGGCAGGAGGGAGAATAGGGTTGTACTCATCACAGTGCCCGAGCGTGTTTGAACCCCCAAGCCTGGTTCATTGACAGAGTGGGATCGATCCATGCCACGCTGGGAACGGTTCGCTTAGCCATCCCGGCTCGGGTGGACAGAGGTGGGCCCAGAGCAGGTTCAGTGGGCTCGGGCGTGGTAAGCATATAGGGGCGGAGCGCTGAACTGCTGATACGTGCAGCTATGATGCGTGAAACATTTCTGATCCGCAAAGTGATGGATCTTAAAGAATATATGTGATGAGTCCGGTGGTACTGATCCCAGACAGGTTGCCAGGTTGTCACAAGGGAAAACCCGCCAACTAGTTTCTCAAAAGTAGCCTAATCGCTTAAAATTCACTTCCAGGGCATAACATAGGTTATTGGAGGTCGCTCAACATGTCGGACAATGAAAAAACAACAGCATAAGTAGCCCAATTCTGCGGGAAAACCGCAGGCTTGGCAACACTGGTCCCAGACGACTCAAAATAATAAACCACAAAGATAACAAAACGGCACTCCACTGTGCTGAGCGAGAGAGCGGAAACTTCCTATTTCCCATTTATGAAGTCGTGAGCGCTTCATGTGAGAGCTGCTGCAGTCTTAGGCCCACCCCAAAAGCTCTCATTGGTTGAGACGTGTGATGACACCCATCCCAAGCCAATACCGATCAACATCCCTCCCCTCCGGTGACCCATGGTTTGTCTGTATGTGTATACAGAGCCAGTGAGCAACGGACTTTCAGAAAAAAAAAGAAACTGCGTAAGCACGATAAACTAATTGTTGGCGTTAATCAATAATGCGTTAACGCGAAATAACGTGTTAACTTGCCAGCCCAATATATATTATACTTATATATCTATATACAGTGGGGCAAAAAAGTATTAAGTCAGCCACCAATTGTGCAAGTTCTCCCACGTAAAAAGATGAGAGAGGCCTGTAATTTTCGTCATAGATATACCTCAACTATGAGAGCCAAAATGAGAAAAAAAATCAAGAAAATCACATTGTAGGATTTTAAAGAATTAATTGGTAAATTCATCTGTAAAATAAGTATTTGGTCACCTAAAAACAAGCAAGATTTCTGGCCCTCACATACCTGTAACTTCTTCTTTAAGAGGCTCCTCTGTACTCCCCTCGTGACCGATGCAATGGCATCTGTTTGAACTTGTTATAAGTATAAAAGACACCTGTCCACAACAACCTGTTCAAACAGTCACACTCCAAACTCCACTATGGCCAAGACCAAAGAGCTGTCAAAGGACACCAGAAACAAAATTGTAGACCTGCACCAGGCTGGAAGACTGAATCTGCAATAGGTAAGCCGCTTGGTGTGAAGAAATCAACTGTGGGAGCAATTATTAGAAAAATGGACTACAAGACACTGATAATCTCCCTCGATCTGGGGCTACACGCAAGATCTCACCCCGTGGGGTCAAAATGATCAAAAGAACTGTAAGCAAAAATCCCAGAACCACACAGGGAGACCTAGTGAATGACCTGCAGAGAGCTGGGACCAAAAGTAACAAAGGCTACCATCAGTAAGACACTGCGCCGCCAGGGACTCAAATCCTGCAGTGCAGACGTGTCCCCCTGCTTAAGCCAGTACATGCCCAGGCCCGTCTGAATTTGCTTAGAGAGCATTTGGATGATCAGAAGAGGATTGGGAGAATGTCATATGTCAGATGAAACCAAAATAGAACTTTATGGTAAAAACTCAACTTATCGTGTTTGGAGGAGAAAGAATGCTGAATTGCATCCAAAAAACACCATACCTACTGTAAAGCATGGGGGAAACATCATGCTTTGGGACTGTTTTTCTGCAAAGGGACCAGGACGACTGATCCGTTTAAACGAAAGAATTAATGGGGCCATGTATCGTGAGATTTTTAGTGAAAACCTCCTTCCATCAGCAAGTGCATTGAAGATGAAACGTGGCTGGGTTTTTCTGCATGACAATGATCCCAAACACAACGCCCGGGCAACGAAGGAGTGGCTTCGTAAGAAGCAATTCAAGGTCCTGGAGTGGCCTAGCCAGTCTCCCGATCTCAACCCCATAGAAAATCTTTGGAGGGAGTTGAAAATCCTTGTTGCCCAGCGACAGCCCAAAAAACATTACTGCTCTAGAGGAGATCTGAATGGAGGAATGGGCCAAAATACCAGCAACAGTGTGTGAAAAACCTTGTGAAGACTTACAGAAAAACGTTTGACCTCTGTCATTGCCAACAAAGGGTATATAAACAAAGTATTGAGATGAAATTTTGTAATCGACCGAATACTTATTTTCCACCATAATTTGCAAATAAATTCTTTAAAAATCCTAAAAATCTGGATTTTTTTTCTCATTTTGTATCTCATAGTTGAGGTATAACTATGATTAAAATTACAGGCCTCTCTCATCTTTTAAGTGGGAGAACTTGCACAATGGGTGGCTCTGATAAATACTTTTTCCCACTGTATTATATATATATATTATATACATACTCCAAAATAACCCTAATACACATTATTTTGCACATAAGAAAAAAAATGGATGCTGATTTTTAGAGTGTGTTTGTTCAAATGAGCATCAGTTAGAGACAGCTGCTTATGTCTCTAACCCTGCTGGCCTGAACAGGCAGATCTTGACCGCCACATCAGCATACACAAATTAGGTTACAAAACACTTCAAGTATATACAAGCAATTAAGAGACTTAATGACTAATTAGACACAACTATAATGATTTACATGGTTTAAAATTCAGCATGATGTTTTTACTTTTAAAACCATTTCAGTAAGACTTCACTTAGGAAAAATGCAAATATATTATTTTTAGTTTATTTGCTGTAAAAGGAATGTTTTTAAATTAAAAAAAAGAAAAATAGATAAAGTAGAATTCAAATGGAATAGAAAGTGCTACAGTTAGAGGGTCAAATAAAGATGGAACAGATGTGTTTTTAGTCGTTTCTTGAAGATGGCTAAGGACTCAGATGCTCGGATTGAGTTGGGCAGGTCATTCCACCAGGAGGGAACAGTTATGAAAAAGTCTGTGAAAGTGATTTTGTGCCTCTTTGAGATGGCATAATAATCCGTCGTTCACTTGCAGAACGCAAGCTTCTAGAGGACTTGATTCTAACAAACGTGCAGCTCATAGGCTAATCTATAATAATGCTTTCTCCAGTGAAAAAATCCATCCCCTGTTGTCCTCACATCTTTGTTAAGAACTGTGCTTGATCTGTGCATATCTATACCTGATTCAGAGTGACAATAGTTTTCACTGGGAAAAAAAAATAGGACTCAGCTGTTAAGCCGGAAGCGACACAGTTGGAAATAAAATATGAAGTTTAATGATGATTGTTCTTACAAAAAAAAAATTTATTAATTATTTTATTAATAATCTTTAATAAAATAAGGCAATAAATTGCTATCCTCTAAAGTGACTTTCCTTTTTCTGCTTACATTGCTTACATGGAATATCCAATGGGCATTATGGGCACAGCCCAGGGGCCCATGCACACTTGGGAACCAAGCGAGAGGAAGATAATTGATTTTCTGGAGTGTCTTTACACTAAGTGCTAATAGCATTGGCAAACGCTATTTTCACTAGCTCCACCCACCAATGTCTGGTACACTCAAAACTACAAAATGACACATTTGCTTCAATGTAGTTAGTGGAGTAGGCAGCTAGGAGTAAGAATCTCAGAATTGGCTTTTGATGCGATCGACCCAGGTTCAAATCTGCCTTATGCCGAGCTATAAACAATCATTTACACTCTGTTATTATTGCATCTTGTTAATGTACAAAAATACTGAAATGCAAATAGTATCTGCCAATATAAAATATAGATAGCATAATTACTATTTTACACTTATTGCAAAGATTGCTGCTGGTCCAGGAAAGCATTGTCACAATCAAGTAGTGTAAATCCTGTATGTTGGTGTTGATCAGTGTAAATCCTGTTGAATATCTACAGGTGTTGATATTGTCCTTCAGGTTGTGATTATAGGTTGTAACCTGTATAACTCTTTTTACCATCCAATTAATTTGGGATGGATAAAATTATAGTAATTAGTAATTAAGTTCAAAATTATATTTTTTTACTCTGAAATGCATCACATTATGAAAGTAGGTTGCTAACAGCAATTTAAATTGACTTCAAATTCGAAATTTAAATGCAAATCAGAGCCAGGTATTAAAGCCACAACAAGGGCAGAGGTGGTTTCAATCAGTCATTCGGGGGGATAAAAATAAATATTATTTATTACATGATCATTTGTCTTCATCAGTGCTTCACAATGGAGGTTCTGTTGGCAGTCTAAATGATGGAACCTCTGAAAGCTCCTGCATGTACAAAAACCTGAACCCTCAGATGACCTAGTGTGGTCTATTGCCACAACGCTGAACAGACAACACTACGGATGAAGGGTGCGTTAGAAACTTCTAGGGACCGCCTGACTTCCTTCATAGCTACTTAATAGTGGAAAAACAATGACTTCTTATAGCCCACTCACAACAAACAGAGATTTGGGGGTGGAGTGCTTTATTTGTGTTTGGTGGTGAGGTTTGCTGACTGTTTTTGCTGAGTAGTGAGGGATGGTGTTAGTCAAGCAGCTGGAAACAGAAAGAGAGAAGAAAAGGAGAGTCGGAGGAGGAGAAGGACAAAACAAGCGACACAGAGAAAGGGGGATGATCGTATCCATATGGCAGAGCTTGTGTTCTTCACTTCCTGGACAGAGAGAGGGAGATGGACAGAGAGGCTAGAGGAAGAGAGAGAGAGCTGGGAAGCCAACAAGGAGTGAGAGAAAAACAACTGGAAGCGTAGCACAGTAACCCAGAGAGCTGTAGAGACCGATTCAAAGCCTGTGACAATGATTTAGCTACAGTGTAGCTACTGTGTGGGTTTTTCTCAAGATCCCTCGGAGGGATAGAAAGAAAGAATGAGTGAGACTGGAAGTTCCTAAAACGCTGCGCTCAGGAATTCAGGTTAGTGTTTTAATTTTTCTGCTCTCTCTTCTTCCTCTGCCATCTGGAGTTGTGAAGCACTTCCTTAAATTTACCAGGGGTCCATCCGTTCTAATTTTACATCTACATGCCGACCCTCATGGTTTTCCGTCTTTGTGAATGGAGTCCAGGTCTAGTTCTTACCCTAAGGCTGGTTGGTGAACCTCTAGCTGGAGTTAACGGTCCTTTAGTGGAGTTTGCAGACATCAGCTGAAGTTCTCAGAGGGGTGTTGCCTTGCCCTTATAAGGCAAAACCAACTGAGTGGAAAAGTATTTGAATTTGTGGTGGTACTGCTCCACTGCCTTTTCATGTCTGCGCAGTCTGGAGCCTTGGTTCCTCTTCTTGGATATGTTTGCTGCCAGACAATAAGAGCTTTTGTCAGTGGGGTGGGCAACTTTTGTATGGATGCTCTGTCATCGACCTCAGTCTCACTAATGAGCTCTCATAAGTGGAGTCGTCGCAGATCACGAGAGGAGGAGGCCGGTCCTGGATCTGCCCTCAAGCCAAATGTGCATTCTGCCATTAAAACGCACATGCTCATAGGAAGGCAAACACAATAGACAGTGTAAACAACAAAGCTTTTGGATGCCGTAACGCTCTCTGGATCTGACTCTGCATGCTCAGCTTCTGACAGAGACGGGATGACAGGGTGGACCTCCGGTTTTGGTATCACTGGAGATCAACAGTATCAATATGACATCTTTCATCAAACTTGTGTCAACCACTTTGGTTTTTGGAAATTAGACTGTATTATACTCTGCTAGGACACTCTTTTGAAAGCACCATGACAGCAGCAGCGTGGTACCATCGGGATATCAGCCGCGTTCGAGCCGAAGAGCTGCTGGCCCGTGCAGGGAGAGATGGCAGCTTCTTGGTGAGGGACAGTGAATCTGTGCCTGGAGCCTACGCCTTGTGTCTGCTGTGAGTACAACACCTCAAGACTGGAATACACTACACAATGTTTGCACAGAATTACAGATGAGTGATGAGTCAATGCTAGTTGCCAAAGGGTAGAACCAATTTGCAGATTTTGGGTGGTCAGAATTGACCGAATTCATTCAAAATGAACAGTGTATAATGGTTTCAATCAGTCAAAGTATGTCAGATAAGTTTTTGCCAGTTTTACAACACATATAGTCAGTCATATTCTAGCAATGAGGAGCATGTTTCTGCATGAGTTTGTTGTGTTCAGAAAAACATGAAAGTCTGGTAGTGTGTGATCATCAGTCGTTTGGTGTATAATGACTGGTTTTTCTGTAACCCATTTACAAACTATGATGCCTAGTGTTTTGAAAACTGTTCAGATTTAAAAAGTCATATAGTGTATTCCAGCCTTTACACACACTTGGTTGTGATGTGATAAATTTACCTAGAATGACCCAGCTGTATATTCACAACACTTCCTGGTGATGCACAATGACATTTTTAAGTAAATCACAATAGTAACCAGGTATTGTCAAAAAGGCAATTAACTATTGTAGTCCTTTTCTATAATCTGTGCCTGTGAGATGGATTTTACAGCCATGTGTCTGCCTTCCCCATCAGGTTTCAGCAGAACTTTGGCAAGACAGTGACTGGGGCTACCTTTCAGATAGTTTAGTTCTGTCTATCTCAGTGCACATGAGCTTCAGGAGACGAGACCCAGTCTAGAGCAGTCCCTCTAGACCCCACTCAGTCAGCTTTGTTCAGGCCTCAGTTTTCCCTGTTCTCCTCCTGTCTCTAGGCCCTGTAGGAGGGAACAGGCTCCAGTGACCGCATTGCTTTCTCTCCACTGCGGCCCACAGCCAGACACATTCCTGAAGGCTGAGCCCTCCAGCTCCAAATGCTCTCCCTACTTCCTTTCTTCCATTCTCTCTCATTCATTCTTTCCCTTGCCCTCTACCTCGTCTCTTCTCTCTGAAACAGTTCACATGCAAAACATCTACTCACACAGTCACACTTCCTCTCTGTGCTTTGTTCTCTTCTTTTAGATTACCTGGAAACACTGAGCTTTCTAATTGTGTCTTCATTGGTCTCAGTTGAATACATGTTCCAGGTTGTGTGGCCAAATGCAAATGAACACAAATTCTGGTTTATCTAACCTCCTATGGCCACAGAAATATGATCTTGTATGATATGACACATACTGATGGCCTCAGTGACCACAATAACAGGTGGTCTTTTATTTTACTGTGGCCTTGTATATGGTATAAATAAACTTTTACCCTACTTTCAGAATTGAATATGCTGCCCTGTGGTGACCATGGAAACCATCAATGTCAGGCATGCACACATTGTTTCATGAAGCCACAAAATGTTCCATTTATGTGATTATTTAAAGGGTTGGTTGGTTTTCTATTTTCTGCTAAACACCAGATGAGAAGTTTAGCAGAATGTCTGAGCTGATGTCTTGTGTACAAGCTGATGAGATCTTAAAAAGGACAAAAAGCACTATGGTACACAGAACATGTGCAGTCTTATGAAGCCATATGAGTTGAAAACAGACTGTAGTTTAAGTTGCTCTTCAATGAAAATCTTGCTTGACAGTCGTGGTCACTATTCACTTTCATTGTATGGAAAAGAGCAGCATGAACATCTTGCATAACATCTCCTCTTGTGCTCCATGGAAGAAAGAAAGTTACTACATTTTGATAGACATTACAAAATATAAATTTTTTGGGTAAACTTCAGCTTTAAGAATATTTATTTTACTGCATTATCTTAGATTCAACAGTCTGTCTGTCTTGTCCATAGGTTCCAGCGACATGTTCATACATACCGAATCCTTCCTGATGCAGATGGGTTACTGGCTGTGCAGGTGAGCAGACAAAGGAGTTTGCACAGTCAAATGCACAGTCACAAGTAAGAAAGTAAATGCGGGCGAAAATTATGCCTTGTTAGGCAGGATACCTTAAATGATGGTTTTACCTTTGAATGAATGTGCAATTTCACATGGAAATTACTTGATACTCATCTAGTTACTTTCACTTCTTCTTATTCTTCAAAAAAGAAGCAGACTTGTTCTTGTCTGCTGTCTGAAGCATGCAGTTGCGTGGTTTCAAATTGGCCTCGGTGGCACTTGCTGTCAATAAAATGTTTCACACAGATTCCTCCTGCACCCATGCTCCTGATAGAGAATGACTGGAATGGGTTTGTCTGTCTGTGTGGAGATTAAAATATGTGTGACATAATTGTTTCTATGTCCAGGCAGCAGTACTAGATGCATTTTTGCTAATTCTTTTCTGTGCATGGATGAGATGTGTTGGTGTGTTTCAGAAACACTCTACCAATAAGGTTTATATTTTATATAATATTTTATATTAAGTGGATTTAATGCCTGTTTCCTATGTAAAACACCGAATGGATAACATATACATATGCACAAGAAGAGGCATATTAAGTTAGTGTTGCTTTCTATTGTGAAAAAGAAACATTTTCTGAATATTCTCCCCCTATCATTGTCTGATTTCTTTTAATCGCTTTTCAAGAGCTGCACTCTTGGAAGGAAAACATGCTGCTATTTGGAGATTTTAGGGGAAATATTTAAATGTTTTTGCCAAAATGGTTTCATCGACCATGCTTTCAAAATACAAGCTTCTAAAAAAAGGCATTCAAAGAGCGGGTTATTTTATTTGTCATGATGCCTGATGGTTTAAGTACAGTATGTGTGTGTGTATGCTCTTGTTTGCACAGTGGGTAGCTGGCTAGTGGCTGTTCTGGCATGTAGAATTTGGCAGATGCTAGAATGAGGGCATCATAATGTAATTGTACCTTTGGTCCATAAAGCAGAAAAACTGAAATGTTTTGGGAGTTACATAGATTACATAGACCAACTTCTTTTTGTGGCAAACCTAGCAGTACTGCATTTTCTGCCAATCTTTTTTTAGTTTATGCAGGAAAGTCTCAAATTATTTTTTGGCACGCAAGTTTAATAGGTCTGTCAGAATTCCAAATATTTGTCATTTAATAAAAAGTTAGCCAATTCTGAACTATAAATCAAAAATGTAACTTCTGGTTTCACAGAGAAGGCTTAAGCCTATCCCAGACTAAAATGCATGTCTGGGCTGTTTATTTAAATTTTAAAATATGTCAGTGCCATTGCTTTGTCTCAAGATGCACACAAGTAATGTTTGGTTCTAAGGCACGTTTATAAAAGATACTGTCCTTATTGAACTATGGCCTAAACCTGGCTTAACCTAAACCCTGTCTGTGAAACCAAGCCTAAAAGTATTAGGCTGTGATCAAGTTCAGTATCTGTCATCAACATTCAGATTTTGTAGGAAAGTTTTCACACTTTTGGTAGTATGATTTTTCCTGTTAACCTTCTAATACACTGATGATCCCTTTCCACCTTCCCATAATTAGGACAGAATTTTAAAATCTTGTAATGCATATTTCAAATACTTATATTGTCCTGCTGTAACTGATTTCTGAATTTGTTTGCCTATATGTGTCGGGTCATGTGTGTTTTTGTTTCAGGCCACGCAGGGAGTGCAGGTGAATTGTTTCCGTACTCTTAGTGATTTAGTTGTGGGTTATCAACACCCACACAAAGGTCTGGTGGCCCCATTGCTTTACCCTGTTATGCGTGAATCAGAGCCCAACGATGAGAGCTCAGGTAAGATGATAGAAGAATAACAATCTGTCAATAATGTTAGTAGCGCTTCAGTTCAGTGAGTGCATTGCTTCAAACTATAGCTTTTAACCAACATTCACTGTGCTGTGAAGAAGGGGAAATTTTGGTATGTAGATTATGACGATTTAACTTATATAAACTATAGTGTTTTGGTCGTTTTAGTATAAATTTATTACAATTTGAGTGATCCCAGTTGTATTTGTGCAAAATCACTATTTGAATATATACAATAATATACATGTTATGAATATTTATATTTATTATAGTACATGTAACAGACATTAAACAGACCGATGTAAGTATTTCAGTGAGTGAGTCTGATTCTAACCGCTAACTCCGAGTTCGAGGCTGATTAATGAATCTTTTTGACTGACTCATTCAAAAGAGCCGGTTCAAATGAATCATTTGTTTGTGAATCGGACATCATGGCTTTGCTCACAACGCGCAGTGTTCGTTATGGATGTGGCGCGCGGATGAAATCTGACAAAACCGCATATGGATGGACACAAAGACTGTCCCAAACATATTTAAACTTATTGTCGCTCATTTTTATTTTGCTTGTCACATTTGCGACCATTTTATTCGCGGCCTGAAGCACTGTTAACAAGTCATTAGTCTTTAATTTGTGTGAGGCTGCTATGACATAGTTCATCCCAAAGGCACAACATTCAAATGTTTAAGATTAAATGGAGGTGTCTTGGTGCAGATGGAGACGATGAGAAGCCAAGTTCAACATTTGTCACCCCTCCACCACGTGCAATGTCCCCTGCAGGCCAGCCCCCACCTTCCAGTTCAGCAGCTCCTCATTTACTGCTGCAGAGGCTTCAGGAACTCAGGCCAAATAGGTACATTCATTCATACAACATGACTTATGGATCAATATCAGACTTTTGGATCACATACCACTGTCTGTGCCTGTATATAAAATTGTGTGAAAACAGTGTCGCTCCTTACAGCTCAGTGTACCAATGTTTAATTCTGCAGTGCGGGCTGTGAGATTGTCCAATTACTGGATGAGTATCTGCGTAGTAATATGTGTAAGGACCTGGAGAATGTAAAAGTAGGTGCATCAGGACTGCAACACTTTCAGTGCATCCTCAGCCGCGCATGTGACAGTCTGCACAGGTGCTGTTTCTCTAACATAACATGTCCCTTCTCACACAGCTGCAATTATTTGAAATAAGCATCTGAATATTTTCAAGAAAAAGTTATTGCTGATTTGTTAACCACAGTGAGATTGACCAGACTCTGTCCAGGTTGGAAACCTTAGCGAAGGTGTTTGATCATCCTAGTGGCCACCTCACCTTCTCCACAATGCAGGTACACAAACATAAGTCTAATACAGGCTGCTATTATCAATCAGTCATATTTTTCTTGAATACATTTTAATATAGTTTAATAAATTGGCTTCGCGTGCAACATTTTCCTGAATTATGAAACACTGCACTGTGTGTGGCTGATATAGGGAACCACAGATTCAAAGATTTATTACGTGTTCAAACAGGAATGGGATCATTACTGGTCTTTGCACAATCAAGCATCACTATTACTATTGCTCATGCTTCTTGTTAGGAATTTGAACAAAGCCCTGAGCCCCTGACCCTAAGTGTATAGGTATAGTGTATAATAGCTTAAATCATGCAGCTTGCTGAGGAAAGGTTTACTGTTACTTTTCTAAGTGATATGACTGACTTATTTTCACTGATGGATGATAAAATGGGTAGAAAAAATCCCTTAGGCCAGTGGTTCTCAAACTTTTTGATTCAAAGACTCCATTGTCCACACAACTAAAAAAAACTAGTTCATTTTACAGAAAATCTTGATTGTATGTTTTTTAGCATTTCAATACAATGTTGATATTAATTGTATTATTATTATTATAACAATAATATATACATTTCAATAATTGTACGTTTTCTGAGGCCTCCTAGTGGGCTCTGGCCACCGGGTTGAGAACCAGTGCTTAGATCCTATAACTAGGGACCAGAATATCATAGAGCCTTGGAGGCAAACTCTTTTAACTTGTGCCAAGAAACAATCGCATAGCAATCACTCAGAACAACTTTGCAATTTCTCAGAATGCTTTAGCAACAGCATAGCATGCAGTGCGGAGACATCAATGTCTCCTTTACCTAATAAATTCCTGTTGTCTCATAAACTCTCTTTTTGTTAGAATACAGGGAAGAGCCCTGGAGAAAACATGGATAATTTGCTTCACAAGCTCACTGCCCTCTGTAACCTGTTGTCATCTCTGGAGAAGAGGGTAGAGACACATATGACAAAAATAACATGCAAACCCACACAAACCACATACTTGTAATCTTTTTGCATTTCTGTCTGTGATGATGATAACAATATTGTGTCTTTTTCAGGTTCTCAAAGCTTTGCAAGAAGCTGTAACCAGTCACAACTTATCTTTGCAACCAGTCACTCCTCCTGAGTCTGTCACAGCCCCCAAAAAACAGGCCAGACCTAATACTGTTCACAGCTTTCAGGTAGCACATTATTGCCTATTGTTTTGCTCACTGGTAATATTTAAACTATGAAAGTGTTTGCATTTATTTATGTGCATGTCAAGGTCAAGGTGGTCAGGTATGGCAGGCAAACAGTGTCGGTAGACATAGATGCAGGAGTGCTGCTGTTTGACAAGAAGACTGGCTCATTCGGTGTGGAGACTGTCACACACAACAGGAGTGAGTTTATCTTGCCTTAAAACCTGAGTTACTTCAGTCTCCATTTTTATCATACAAGGATAGTAAATGCCATCTAATGCTTTTATGTTTTAGTCGTGCAGTTGGTGAAGATTCAGAGAGGCCTTGCCAAGCTGAAAATGGTCATAGACAGTCATCACAATCCACCGAGAGAACTTTTGTTTGAAAGCATGAAGGTGAGGAGAAAGACTTGAATTGGCTTACATTAAATGGTCTATATCTGATGTACTGATGTGTCTCCCACAGAAACGTAATGCTTTCTGTCGGTTGCTGCAGCTTATGAAAGCTGCTCACTCCCAGCAGTCTGAGCTTGATGTCATCTCTGTGTTTGTGGGCACCTGGAATATGGGTATGGATATACAGTATATCATTAATAAACGATATTATGGCCTCAACAGTTGCAGCAAAACGTTTAATTGTTGTTTCTGTATTTTGCCTTCAGGGGGCACTCCACCACCCGGTTCACTTCAGTCCTGGGTTACTTGCTGTGGTCTGGGCCTCACCCCAGACGAGTCCATCGCCTCCCTGCCTCATGATATCTATGCAGTGGGCACTCAGGACAACCCGCAGGGCGAGAGAGAATGGGCTGAACACATCAGAGCCACGCTTCGGAGTGCAACCAACATTGACTTCAAACAGGTCTGACTTTATGAAATCAAAATGTTCATAGCCCAGAACGCTTCTTCTTCTTCTTATGTGATCACATATTAATCATTTGATTGGATGACAGTAAAGTGTGTTAAATTGGTGAGAGTAGATTGTGAGTGTGTTTTTGTGTTTCTCCTGTAGGTGGCATTACAGTCCCTTTGGAATATCAGACTGGCTGTGTTTGTGAAACCAGAGCATGAAGGATGCATCAGTCAAGTAAACACAGCTAGTGTTAAAACTGGCCTGGGGAACACACTCGGTACAAATCTCTCTTGCTCAAACAAACCAATAAACACACTCACTAACTCTTCTTTTTCTCTGTTTTCTCGCCTCCTTTAGCTTCTCCTTTATATTCTCTCACCTCACCTCTTTTAGCCAAGCAAAACAAAATCAAGTGACAAATAAATCGTACTGAAATTAATATATTTTTTAGATTTTTTTTCTTTTTTCTTTGTGGTTACAGGAAATAAGGGAGCAGTAGGAGTTTCTCTTCTCTTTAATGGCACCTCAATGGGCTTTGTGAACTGCCATCTGACTTCTGGTAGTGATAAAGCACTCAGGTATTCACACATATCTTTAAAATAGAGCAGTGGATTTCAAACGTCATGACGTACCAACAGTACAAATTGCAGACCACATATCAACCCAAATATACTTTACAAAAAAGTAGGGCACAAATTATCCTTAAGGCTGGAATACATTACACAACTTTTAAAATCTGAGAACCATCGCATTAGTTACCCTGCTCAAAGTTTTTTTTTTGGCTTTTATTATCAATATGTTAGTCTTAAGGTTATCTGTAAGCTTTTGCAAATATGGATAAATGATTTTGATGACATCACCCTACACGTCAGCTTCTCGTCAGATTTTCTGTCCAATCAAATGCTCTCTAGAATCTGAAGTGTCCCGCCCCTACACTATAAATAGACGCTGAAGCTGCGGTTGAAATCTGTCACTTGTTCACAGAATTCACGTTTTCTATATGGTCAGTGGCATATAGTGCACTATATAGGAGATGGGGAACGATTCAGACAGTGTAAATATTCTTTCCATTGGGGCAAATGAAGTCACACACAGCACACACAGTCTGCTCTGGTCCAGAAACACGATAGCACGGAGCGGATCATATGCACGAGTTGGCGCAGACCACAAAACGTATCTGAGCCATCTGAATTGTGCACAGAATGCTAAGTTTTATTGCGTATGGAGAGATTGAGGGAGGAGAAACTGTTAGACCAACTTGGTATTAGAAACAGTCACTGAGAGTAAAAGAGATACACCGGGCCCATCACCAATATATTACACACTTTCAAAACTACACATCCTCCAGCAGGATTATGTCAATGTTTACCTTGAGTACATTCATATCGAACTAAGGGACTGTGGCTGCCATAAACAGTCAAAACAGTCAAATGCAGCTTTACTGAGCTCAACAGCTCTGGGTCCAAGTTGTGATAGAAACCAAAACACATGGTTATTTAAAAAAGGGGTGAGTGAGTGACATGTCCGACCTGTCTACGTTTCATATCAATTGATGTCAACACATAGGAGGGCTTGTCCAAAATACCCCACTGTGGTCTTTCACTTGACTCTTGTCTACCTTGCATTGATGTATTCATGGTATTTAGCCAAGACACAGTGTGTGTAGAACTTTTTATACCCGAGGGGGACAAAGTAAGTGGTTTGAAAAATGCAGTGTTTACGCGCTTATTTTGATTTTATACTTAAATGATTTCAATACTTTAATAAACTTGTCGGGTCTGGGTCAATAGTATCTATAAAAGATGACTCCAATTGAGTAATGTGGTGCTTGCTCAATTAAATCTAAAGCTTGCAAATGTTATCACAAAAGAAACATATCACCTTTGCACAAAATAAAATGTGCCCCACTTTGTGTTTTGCTACAATTATGGATAAGTAATGTACAAAAATTATGTACTATTCCGTTTTTTTAATGAATAATTTTATTCAGCAAATACATATTGAATTGAAATAAAGTGACAGTAATGACTTACATTGATACAAAAGATTTATATTTCAAATAAATGTTGTTCTATTCATCAAAGAATAATGTTTTTACAAAAATATTAAGCAGCACAATGGTTTTCAACAATGATAATAATAAGGAATGGTTCTTGAGAATCAAGTGAGTATATTAGAATGATTTCTGAAGGATCATGTGGCACTGAAGACTGGAGTGTAGTAGTATATGTTCAGCTTTGCCATCACATGAATAAATTACATTTTAAAAATATATATTAAAATGGAAAACATTTTTGTATATTTTTAAAACTATTACTGTTTTTGCTGTATGTATGATCAAATAAATGCAGCTTTGTTGAACATAAGAGAATTCTACAACATCTTATAGACCCCAAACTTTACAATAATTCTGTATGTGCGAGTGTCTATTTTGCATTATTCCTCTTTCTTGTCTTAGGAGGAACCACAACTTCCAAGACATCCTCAGACTCTTGTCTCTTGGAGAAAAGCAGCTCAGCACTTTTGACATTAGCCTTCGTTTCAATCATCTCTTTTGGTGTGGAGACCTCAACTACCGCCTGGACCTGGATGCTCTGGTCACATAGCTAATATCTGCTTTATTTCTGTCTAGATATTAGTCACTCCAGATTTACTTATTCCCGCTCACTGCTTTTTATTAACTGTGATCCATAGCCATTCAAACATTGCTCTAAGGAGACCCCATTAAGCGCATTGAATTGAACTGAGTTGTTCTATGAATCCTTGTGCTCACTTCTATCATATATTGAAGGTCATCTGTTCCTGACTGAGGTCTCCCTTTTGCAGGACATATTGAAGCATGTTTCAAAGCGAGAATTCGAGGAGCTGATGTGTGCAGACCAATTGACCAAAGAGCGGCACAGAAGAAAGGCCTTTTTTAACTTGAGTAAGAACCGTGCTCTTCTTCTCCCAGGGACACCACAGACACAAGAAATCAATAGATGTGATCACACAACAACATGTGGGACAAAAAAAACATTAACAGACGCTTTAATATTTCGTTCTTGGTTTTGTTCTTGCTCTCTCTGTTAAGAGGAGGAGAAGATTTTGTTTCCACCCACCTATCGGTATGAACGTGGTTCTAGAGACTGTTATCTATGGCAGAAATACAAGTCCAGTGGGGTAAAACTTTTCATTTCATTTAATCTATCAGCCTTTGTTAATGACATCCTAACATCCTGTTTACACTTATAGTGGCCTATGAATCAAAATGTGATATGATTTTACTCATTATGTGTGATGACATAGATTACATTTTCTCATCTCATCCTTCTTGTTTTCTATTATTTTGTTTTATTAAAACTCAATTCAAACTTTCCTCAGGTGCAAGTCAATGGGCCTTCGTGGTGTGATAGAGTTCTGTGGAAGTCCTACCCAGAGTCTCACATAATCTGTACCTCATATGGTATGTTATTCCTATTTCTCCCAATTCTTATTCTCATTAGTGTTTTAGATAAGCTTTCTAATCACATGTAAAAGAAAAAATATAGTCCATGCATTACAGTGTCTTCATAATACATCAAGTGGCTAGGCATTCTCCTTTGTTGGTTTGCACTTAAGCTTGAGGGAAGTAACTAAAACATTGGACTGCTATTTTTGTAGCATTTTGGAATGAGATGTGTGTAGCTAGCTACCCTGCACAACAAAGGTTGACTTTGGGTATGATTGTAGGTCTGCGGTCCACAATCAGAGTCATATCCTGTCTGTCTGTCTGCTCCAACAAACATGTGAATTCAGCCTCCTCAGCAAAGGCCTCCAATATATATTATGCTAGTGTATATGATCACAGCCAACACTGACCAAATGCTTAGTATTTCATTACTACCTCACATTAGTATTTTTAGAATCTTTTTAAATGGCAGCATTAAATGAGAATGTGATGTTTAATTAATTAGGTTATTTATTAATGGGATGGTTGCTAATGTTCAGATGACGGTTTGTATGTTTTTAGAAAAACTTTAACTCCACCCCAATTACAGCTTTAAGAATCGAATTGATTAGTAAACAAATATTTTTAACTGATCCTTTGGTTCTGTTCATCAGGATGCACAGATGACATCTTCACCAGTGATCACTCTCCTGTTTTTGCAACTTTTGAAGTGGGTGTGATATCACAGTTTCCCAGAACAGGTGTGGAGTCCTTTTCAGCTTGAGTTTCTGACACTGGAGTTTTTGACATTTGGGTCATTTCATAACACAAAGAGTTATATTACGGGTTGCTGAACATGCATTTCATTAAGGAACCACCATTTCCCTTTGCCACCAAACACATTTTTTTTCAAGGCTGGTCAAGGCTGCCCGTTTTAACAGCACCAACATGACAGCCTAAAATGAAACTTTAGATCATTCTTAAAGGGTTAGTGCACCCAAAAATTTTAATTCTGTTGTCATTTAATCACCCTAATGTTGTTCCAAGCTCAAAATACATTTGTTCATCTTAGAAACTTAAATGAAAAAATATTTTTAATGAAATCTGAAAGCTAAAAAAAACCCCGCATTGGTTGTTGCATAAGTTCAAACTTGATTTGTGAGGACAAACCTCATTGGCCCTCAAACGTCAAGCAAGCACATTTGAACTTCCATTTACTGTGTTTGATGTGCTTTATTCACATAGAAATACTGCTCAGAGCACATACATAAAGTCATAACTTTTCAATACAAATATATCTGTTCAGAAGACTTTGATAATAAAACGCCTTGATTTACATGGATTTCTTTTACAATCTTTTTATGTACTTTTTGATGCATAGAAGTTTTAGTAGAATGGATTTTCAATTGATGGACACTGAAACAGAAATCCTTCAGATTTAATTGAAAATGTCTTCATTTGTGTGTCGAAGATTAACAAAAGCCTTGGGTTTAGAACAACATGAGGGTGACAGAATTTTTATTTTTGGGTGAACTAACCCCATAAATATAATCAGTGATCATAATTCAAGTATTTTTTTAATTGAGTATTTGTTTAATGTTTCTCTTAGTGTTATAACCATCTCACAGTCCTCTTTTTCCATCTCTGTGGATGTAGAATTGAGTTCAGAGAGAGCCAGTATTGAGCTGGAGGCGATTGAGGCCATAGTGAAAACTGCTAGCAAGGCCAAGTTTTTCATCGAGTTCCACTCCCGCTATCTTGAAGGTATCTTTTGTGCAATAATCAATCAGGCAAGCAAGCATGCAGTGTTTCATTGCCAACCTGCTTCCTTTTGAAATGCCAGGAGGTCATGGGATAAATGTGACAGTTCTTTTTTTTTTTAACTTTATGCTTCTCCTTGTGTGTAGAGCCTCGACGTTCTGCTGAGAATGACTCGCAGTACTGTGAGGTTCCAGGATTTCTCAAACTTGGCTGGTCTTCAAAACAGTTCCCCAAGGTTGTGATAGAGGCCATTTAGCTCAATGTGATCATTTGAAGCTATGCTATTTTTAATAAGGATTTGACACTTTTTGTTTGTACACCAAATCAAATTTCTTTTTTCAGCTCCACCCAGTGTTCTCAGATTTAGAGCATCTCCGGGATCAGCACTTGTTGTTGTCTGTGAAGTCATGTGATGGCTTTGAGTCATACGGTACATGGTCAAGCTCAATTTTCTCTGAAACAGTGGTTTGATTTTTAGAAACCATAACATCATAACCAGGAACATACACATCTAAATTTCTAGTGAAGGGCACTGTTGAAACATTATGGTCATATTGATTGTATATATAATGGGAGTTATGTCATTTCAGGCGAATGCTGTGTGGCTCTTCGCTCGGTAACAGGGAAATCATCGGATCCATTTGAGACATGCTTGACTCACAGAGGAGAAGAGATGGGTTCTATTCGAGGACAAATCAGGGTTTATGTACCACCAGACCGCCGAAGAATCCGGGAAAGGGTCTATGGTGTGTCTATCATTTCCTCAGATATTTAGTTCCTCCTCTGCTTTGGCTCTGTTTTCACTTTTCTATCTGCCATGGCTTCCTCTTTTGCTGCCGTGCTGCCTGATCTTGTCCAGATGCATTCTGAGACTTTAACTGAAATATGAAACTTAACGTACTGCTTGTTGAACACCCAGTGGTTTTGTCACAGATGACTACAATATTTAAACATTTAGACATGAGACATGTCTTCTGGACATTACAGAGTGGCTCTGCATGGAGAAGGATGGGAAGGAAATGACAAACGATCATTTGTCTCGCCTGTCTTCTTGTGCATTCCCAGCCCAGTGAGTCAAAAAATAGACCTAGGTTAATAAATAATGTTCACTTCATCTATGGTAAAGTAGTTTTATTAATATACTTGTTCAGATGATCATGTTCTCCTACCTTTTTCCATTGGACATCACCTTGATTTACACGTCATGTTCCCACTGTAGAGCACCATCAACCTCATATATGGCAGCGCCAAACAGCTACACCAATCCTGCGTACTTCATCTTTGAGGGGGTGCCTGTGTTGCGAAGAGTTGAAGAGATTCCCCCATCCAGCAAAGAATCCCAAGTAGAATGGGCCAAAGATGCTGTGATACAGCTCCCTAGAGTGACTGGAGGTCACAGCCATGGCAAAAGGTCTGCTCGGAGGTCCGATTTCACAGAGATTGAGATTCCTGGATCTTTAACATCCTATAAATCATCTTGCGAGACTCGTGAACTGACGTCAACTGCGTCCTCTTATCAGCTTTTCCCAGGTCCAGATGTTCCTAATACATCCCCAAACCAAAGACACACCACCTCCTCCAATACATCTTTACAATTACAATCCTATAAGAACAATATGACACAGGATTCAATATTATCAGTCAAAAAAGTCACAAACTCCTACATGAACAGTTCTGTTTTTTCCCGGGACATACAGGCGCCACTCAAAGAAAAAGTCAGAAAGGACTATCACAGGCTACACCAAGGTCGGCCCATGCCAATGCGAAATGGACCAAAGCTGTACCCATATATTTCCACAAGGGTTCCCATTCATGAGTCCTCAATACCCTGGATAGTAGAGCAGCCAACTACAGCTTCAGGAGACAATTCACTTACAGCCCTCCAAATGGCTAAATCACTAAGTGAGGTGGATTTTCAGCCAGTAGACAGGAAGTACCAATATAATCAAATATCGTCTCAGCAAAGGCATCATGGATATGATTATGGTTTAGCTAGTGAGAGAAACTACAGCTGGGAGAAAGAGGTGAGTTGAGTAGTTTTCTGTTTTGGATTATGTTGTTTATTGCACTGTGTAAATATGGACTTTAGGATTAGCTTTGGGGTTTAGCTTTAATATTTACAAAGGCAACGTGTGTCTACAGGTGTCAGTCTTGCATGGAGCCCCAGAAACAGTGCGGGAGCTGCTCAGCACATTGGGTTTGCAGCGCTACACGCTGGACCTCAGCCGTAACGGCTGGGATGATCTTGATTACTTCAGGTAGGTATGAATGTGACGTAGTCGAAAAATTTCTTCTGTTCTCAAGCATTTGCATCAGTTAATGATTTTAAGCAGCAACAGTGCTTTGTGAACATATACAGTACACGTACACGCTGCCAAATGTCATTGTGTGTTCTCTTCTCATGCAGTGGTATTACAGAGGAGGAGCTGTGTGCAGCAGGTGTGTCTAACCCGTCTCATCGACGGAGAATCTTGGAGAACCTTCCCAAGATCTGGGACTAAACTGAAAAGAAACTGAGACTATCAGGAGACAATATGACAAGTTCAATATTTGTATTCTTAATAAATATTTTTTTACTCTTCTTTGTAATTTCTAAAGTTCATTCATTAATAAAGTTCATCACACAATGTGTTCATTCTGTCCCCGTGGTCCTAAACATACAGCATGGAATAAACTACAGTTCAACACCTGCTTCTAACAATCCAAACAAATCATAGTTATCACTAAAACACAGACTCTTCAATTGTTTACTTTAGCACTGACCGTCTTGATACTCATATGTAGATACTGTGTATATAATAGCACAAGTCAACCTTGTCTTATCTGAGCATTAGCTGTGAAATGTTCTGGTTCAGTACCTTGTCTGGTGACTGAATCACAGCTTGCCTATATCCCTGTTTTTAGCCTAGTTACTGTATTTATTCCTAGGAGACCCCTTGCTATAAATTACCCGTTTAAAAGTGCATAAACCAACTGTTTGCTAAAGGAGTCAGCTGGTCCTTTTTTAAAGAAGAATATATATTTTACTATTTACCCCAGGGATTTAATTGCAGTGATGCTGTTTTTCCCCTTTACTTAAGCTCATGGATTTTTAATACTGAATTGAACCAACATAATGATTTCCAGTCTTAACAGAATAAGCACAGTTCACATTTTCCCTGAACATTAAAGGTGTTATCTGATATTTCACAGGGATTTAATACACGTTGTAAAATGTCATTCTATTTGATTTTATTAATATAAAACTTTTAAGGCCAACTAGCTATGCTTTAATTTATGATGTTACCTTGATGTTAATTGAATTCTCCCACCTCCGCAGTCCTAAAGTCTTTATTCTTGCAATTATATCTGTAATTTGATAAATTATTCAATATTCACTTTGGATTATGGTGATGGTTTTATAAAGTCACAGAAAAAAAATTTGATTAAAGGGTGATTTTTTTATTTTAAATCTATACTATTCAGTGTCAATATTTGATTATCTTTAAACTTGAACAAATATGGTACAAAAGGTTGTTTGTATAGAAACAGGATCTTTTGAGGACTATGTTTGCTCTGGGATAGAGTTGACTGTCAGACATATCAAAGACAATGAGCATGGAGTGTTTGTAATGACATCAGCATGTCCTAATGATGTCCAGAGACATGTCGTACATAAGTGCAGTAATCTCAAAGATAGATGATAGATAGTTAGATAGATGATTGATCTAGACAGATAGACATATGAATGAAAATATGAATTGGAGAAAGTTCAGTGTGAATTCACATCCTTGTGTGCTCTCCGCTGAAGAAAGCATCTCAAGTGAGTCTGGCTATTAATCATTTGAATGATAGCAGTTTATCACAAATAAACTTCCTTTCTGCTCTCTCAGAAAATGTCCCTTTTTATCACTCCAGTAGTTTGTGGCTAATCTTGATTCTTTCTATTTATCTAATTTTTTGTGACACAAACGAAAATGGGTGGAGAGTAGGTGAATATTCTGCACCGGCCTGCTTGACTTCATCTGTCAGTCATTAGATTATTATGTAGGCCAGAGATGAAGAGTGAAACTGAACTAGCTGTATTCCCGGTGACCTACAGTTCACATCACAATACTGAGTCACTGACCCACTCGCATTCCTGTACAATTCATGCAATTTCCCATAACTCCTTTTTGGACTAACTATCAGGTCAGCACTGCAAAGGAAGTGGGTCTCACCATACCAATAATGCAAACTAATCTCCCCAGCTTTTACACAGCTTATAATTGTTTTTTTTATTATTATTTCATGACACATGACTTAAATTGTAATTTAATGTTTTTTATAACATCCTAGATGTCAGCGATGTATAATACTAACATTATAAGTCAAATGAATTTGAATACTATATTACAGATTATTTAACATCAAGCCAACATCATAAAACAATTGTGCAAATATTCAATGTGAACTTTAACTCAGAGAGGCATAGCAGTCATGCAACCTATTATGACACTCAAACTGAGATAAAGGTATTTCTTGCTGTAATCTTTTGCCCTGTTCATTTAGCTTTCTAGATACTCGCTCTTCCACATTGACTGCCATGACCAAACACTGTGCATATTATTTACCTAACAGCACGTCTGAGTGGTCTGATACAAACGTGTGCGATTATTTCTGAGTTGCCAAAGAATCAGTTCCAGCACATGAGCATCAGTTTAAGGTCTCCTCTCTCAAAGGCAGACCTGTACTACTAGGGCTAGGCTAACCTCGCTTTGGTCAAATGGGATGGGACTGTGTTTTTACTAAAGATTAACTTTACTCCAAACAAATATGCATAAGCTCCCCTAGAACTCCTGGGAAACACCTGTATTTCTTTATTACCTCTGTTACTGTATGGAAAACCTGTAACTTCTTCGGAAACATTATTGTGGGATGTATAGGCTATGCACAATTCCATATGGTATGTAGCCCACACAGTCACATGGTGCTTACTGGAAGTGAAATTACATTGAAGGAGCTTGCCTGGAGTTGCCAGTATCTTACATAAAACGGAAAGAAAGCAGCACCATGTGTGCGATGGGGTTAAAGTGTCGTATAATTTACCTTCAAGGATTTTATCATAAAAACTGGGCAGTATCATTTACGAGAGCCAACATATAATGTTTAAAGGGCATGTGAGATGAGCTTCTGCTGTAAATTACTGTCTGTGTGATGGGCAAAGATGGCAGAAACTGATAAGCGCGTGATATGATACTGAGATGAGTACACTCAGAAATAGGAAAAATAGAAGAGTTCCCCTTTAAATATCAAAATTGAATATAACCGACTTTGACTTTTACTACCTTACCAGTTTCTCGTGGTATTTAAGAAAAATTAGATATTGACCAATACCTCACTAAATTTTGGTGAATTGTCTCGAGGAGCTGAAGGGAGAAACTCAGTTTGGCTCTGATCCCCCCCCCACCTCCGCCCCTCAGCTCACGCGCTCACTTACTCACTTACTGCAGCGGGACAATATCAGCTCGAGCGCGCCCAGTCCGGTAAATCTGGAGGCGTGAATCTCTTAAACAAGTTGAATGGTTTTTGAACCATTAGTGTCAACCATCTAAGCTCATGTTTTGATCTGTGGAGGGACGTGTTTACCTCGTTCAACTGAGTGAACGGTAAGTTTTAGCACGTGAAAATAACTCCGCGTGCTCCTCTTTCTCTTACATCTCGTGTACCCTAAATGTGCACGGTTGTGTGCAAAAAAAAATATGTTCTCTTTGTTTTGCGATTTATTTTAAAACAGCATAGTTCTCAAACGGGAGATAGTTTCGTATGGGATTATTTCGGAAACTCATAAATTGTGAGAATAAGTTTTCGTGTTTGGATATGGAGTTTGAATACTTTTTTAGACCTAAACCCTATGAGATTATTTTAAAAAAAATCAGACTTTTAAGCACACTTAAGAGTCTATTCTTTGTAGACACTTTCAGCCTGTAGTTCATGTTGATTTGATAGCTTGTGACATAATGTTTTACACTGAAATCTAATTTATCCTGTGTTTACTTCTAACTCATTGTTTCTAAAATTGCTAAAAGCATTTTTGTTGTTATTTTAACAGAGAAATGAATTCACTCTTAAGAAAAAGTGTCTCAGGGAATTTTTCCCTTCCTCCCACTACTTTGATACCGAGGTCTGAGAAGGAAGTGAATTTCAGCTGTCTCTTCAATGAGGAGTTCAAGTATATTCTGCTACCTGTATCATACTCCCTGGTGTGTTTTCTAGGACTGATACTTAACTCTGTGGCTCTGTGGATGTTCATCACTAAGATGAGGCCCTGGAAACCCAGTACAATTTATATGTTCCACCTGGCCCTGTCCGACACACTCTACGTGCTCTCCTTGCCTATGCTTATATACTACTATGCAAACCGCAGCCACTGGCCTTTTGGTGTTTTTCTCTGTAAGATTGTGCGATTTCTATTCTATGCCAACTTGTACTGCAGCATCCTGTTTCTTACTTGCATCAGTGTGCACCGCTACCTTGGAATCTGTCACCCCATTCGTACTCTGACTTTGGTTAAGCCACGCCATGCCCACATGGTGTGTGGTTTTGTCTGGATAGCTGTGATAGCCTGCCTGGTGCCCAAGCTGAGTTTCGTCAACACTTCTCAGAGAGGAAATGAGACTTTGTGTCACGACACCAGCCGCCCGGACGAATTTCACAACTACGTTACCTACAACTCCGTGGTGATGGTCCTGCTGTTTATCCTGCCATTTCTGATCATCATGGTTTGCTACTGTTTAATGGCGCGGGCCCTTTGTCAACCACGAAAGGGCCTGTCCCAAAGTCAACAGAGTTCATCGCGGAAGAAGTCCATTAAACTTATCATAGTGGTGCTGGTTGTGTTTGCGATCTGCTTTGTACCCTTCCACATCACCCGTTCGTTCTACTACGGCTACCGTATTCTAGACGCAGATTGCAGGTCCCTTAATATAGTCAACTTTGCTTATAAAATCACTCGTCCACTTGCTAGCATGAATAGCTGTTTGGACCCCATCCTCTACTTTCTGGCAGGGGATCAGTACCGCGCTAAACTCATCAGAGCATTCACTAGACAAACTCCGAACACTCGTTCTACTGCGTATGTGCATGAAAACAACATCGGGCTGGCCTTTAAGAACCCAGATGCCCAAGCTGGCACTGAGTCGAGACTCTAGAGTCACATACCCAGACATTTTGGGTAATCATTTAAAAAGCAGTTCTGGAAGACTGCCTCAAATTTGGTAAGACATCCCAAGTGCTCTCTATCAACAGTCAAGTCTTCTACAGCCACAGCCATATGCTTCCAAAAGAATTCAGGACAGTCTCTCGTTGTAAACACTACACATAGATAAAAGTAAAGGAATCTCTTTGGAGAAAGGATGTGGTTTACTTCCTTTGTGCACTCTTAATGATTATTTTCATTCAGTATGATTGCTGGTAGTGTAGTGCACAGGAACTGCAGCTCGTTTTATAAAAGCTCTGATGGCCAATCACTCCTGGTCACTTGTAATGTTGAAGTTTCTCACTGTGTCCTTGATAGTCCTTTTGTGACACATATGTCGGCACGCATGTTGTCGCTTTGGTTTTTGTTATGGTCAACGATGAAAACAAAACTCACACTCTATCTTCTGTTGTTGTTTACAGCGCCCACTCTGGCGGTGACTGTTACTACAGAAATGCCAGTACAAAGCCTTTTGTGTGTTTATTATATGTTTTTTTTTTTGTTCTGATGTGTGGTCTTTTTTGTATTTTCTTATGGTAGGAAAATGAATCCGTTTTTCTGTTGAAATCCTCTTGCAGAAAATGTAGGAGTTTGTTTATGTGTTGTTCTCTTTATTTTTATAGTATTTCACAAATGATATAAATGATTCTTGAATTGATTATTAGAATACCCATTTTATTCTACTGTTTATGTTGATACTGAAAACATAGTAATTTGTTTTAAAAGAGGAGAGATAAATGCTATTAAAATGTCATTTATTGTAATTAAACAAAAGTTTGAAACCTTTTAAGGCACTTTGAGTGAAAAGGTAAATGGTTGTGGGGGAGGCTGAAATTCAAACTGCAGTTGTGCAGATATTGCTTCATTCCTCGTACAGCTGTTTTTGTCTTTTGGCGGAGCAGATCTACAGCCGTGTTGCTGTATATGTGTTTGTGTGTATTTGTGAGTAATTGCATAGCAGGGCTGAATGAAGGGGAAAAAAGATTGAAGAAAAGAAGAAGAGAAAGGAAAAGAAAGAAATCAGATCAGTTTGGCATATTGGCGGGAGAGATTTTGTCCACCCGCATGTAAACCTCTGTGGAATGTTTGTTGGAGTTGTGCATTAGTATTTTTTTTTTATTTTTTATTATTTCATGTTTAGTTTCTTGTAATGTAAATATTTTATGACAATTCTCTGGTCTCATGGTATTTGTTTAATTTTAAATTGTTTACATGATGTGTTTTGTACTTTGAAGTGAACAGTTTTCTGCGTGTATTCTGTCAGTTTTATATGCCCCTCTCTGATTATCTACTAAAATAAATCAGAAGGAAAGACCATGCCACATTGTTGCAAAAATACTTGTTTACAAAATACTTAAGTATAATAAAGGGATCTGTTTTATTTAGAACATGCTAGAAAATGTGTTGTAAAGCTGATAATTTATGTCTGCTATGTCCTTTTTTAAAGGGGTCCTATTATGCTCTTTTACAAAGTCTTGATTTAGTTTTGGGGGTGCACTAGAACAGGCTCTCATACTAGGTTGTTCGAAAAAAAAAACATTATTTTTCACATATTTTACTTTATTACAACACCTCTCTCCCCAGTCTGGCATGAACGGCTCGAATAGTTCCTATAGCAAATGAAGGCGGCCTTCTGAAATACGAAATGTGCTGTGATTGGTTAGCTGGGTCAGTGTGTGTTGTGATTGGCAGCACTCGGCGCCTGGTCGGGAAATGGCATGCCCCTTACCATAGAGCTTCAGTGTAAATATTGCGTCAAAATCAAATAAATTTGAGTGCGATTTAAACAAGGATGATTTTAACCACTCTAAAGCCTGGTTCACACTAGGATATTTTGCCCGATTTAGCACTGATTTCCCCCTCCCGAGAATCGGATCAAAAATCTTGTCGAGCACCTGATGTTTGGTGCGGATTATCTGGTAATGTGAAGTGTTCACGATCGAATCTTGCACCTCCCGATCTGCTCGCACACAAATCGGGGCCGCCCCGAACATATCAAACATGTTTGATATTTAGGAATGAAATCGGGATGATGACGGCTATATGATTACATCAGTAATTTCACAATAGCCAATGCGCGACTGCAAAACAGCTGCTGTACGGCCCTGTTATATAGTGAAGATGGAGGAAACTGCTTCTTGACGCTTTATAGTAACACGACTGTCTGTATAATCTGTTGAAAACGTATCACAACCATAAGGAGAAAGAGAAGCGCTGGAGTGAAATCGCCTCAGTTTTGAATGTACCGGGTGAGCGTAGAAAGCAGCTAGCAGGCTAGCTAACATAGGTAAACATCACTGAAATATCAATGACGATCTGCTGCGTGAGATCACGTGAGGCATTCCCTCTGGCATGATAATCTTAATATCTTATAGTGTGTGATGCGCCACGATGTTAAAATCTTGTTGTGTGTGCATGTTTAAGATTTGAGGGGAAATAATCTGCAAAGATTAAAGATTTCCTTCTGTGTGTTGTTGACAACCGATTCCTTAAATCGGGTTTAGGATTGAAAACGCAGGTAGTGTGAGCAGGGATGCCTTAAGTTCATCTGCCTTGGGAAAGCTAGCGTGTCTACGACATAGTGATAACACTCGTTGCCTTCTCTAGTGCAGCTCAACCAGGTCTCGTCCCATTCTATTGACGAATGATTTTTTTGAAACCTGGAAATTACTTATGCTTAGAGCAAATTGCAAAAAAAAAAAAAAGTGATATTTTCATGTAATAGGAATTAGAGAGTGATAATGTTGCATTTTGCATTTGACAATGTGTGTGTGTGTGTGTGTGTGTGGTGTTTTGTGAGATTTTGAAGGAGTGGAGCACTCAGGAGAAAGCTCTTCATTTTTTTCTTTCAGCCAGTAGAGGTCCCCAGAGCTGTTTTAAATGTTTTTAATGAGGAATGAGTGCCTGGACTTAATACCCACATATCCTTGAGCTTTCTGTCCAATGCCTTTGACTGTGATAAATAGACCTGTTGGCTGCTGCTTTTGTTGTGGGGTTGTTGAGGTCCTGAATAGTTTAAAATACACAAGAGATGGAGAGTTAATGTCCCCCTTCTTTTCTTGCACTAAAATCACCCTGAATATTTGAAAACAAATGACATCAAATAAGTCATATAAATAATGAAAGTAGCCAAAAAAGAGTTTACTCTGCTATGGATTTCTGTTTAAAATGGGGATAACCTCTGTAAATAACCTCTGTGAATAATACAATTAAAAGCAGAAAAACAAGTGTTTGAATGTTGCCAATTGTAAGTTTTGTTTTTGAAGCAGTAAGCCTGCTTTTTTTGTAATATTTTTACACATTAATATTATCCCTGAAGTGTTGTACGGTTATAAGTTATTGTTAAAGAGGATGGGTGATGTTCTAAGTCTGACATTTATTTCTCTTTAATAGTCCTGAATCCCCCCCACCCCCTGTCTCTCATATCCTCAACTGTTTTCATCCTCTCATTCTTGTGCAAGGCCCAAGGACAAGGGTTGGGAGAAATCAATGTTGTGAGCAAAGCAATACAGTACTCATAAAAGAGGTAAAAGAGCTTTTACACAGTCTAAAGAGAATTGATTTCTTTGGTCACAAAAGCATGTTTTCTATCAATCTTTATCAATCTCAATATAGCTCTGTAAAATGATAATAACAGGGTAGATGTTCATATTAATCTATTAAGCAACAAAACAAAGTGTGTGTGTGTGGAAAAGTATCACCGCCTTTAAAATAATTTAATTTTGTTGCTTTGCAGCCTGACATGAAGACAGACACAGTTTTTGTTTTATTCAGCTGTATTTACAACGTCAAAAAGCATCAAAACAATGTTTAATTCAGTTTTATTTTTTTCTGTACATTCAAATGTGTCCTGAACAATAAATAAATATTTATATAAAAACAAAAAGACAAAAATTATTTGCCATATTTTGACACTTTTTTTCATCATGTCCATCAAAAAGGTATGGTGACAACAATGTCAAAATTGAAGATCTATATAGATGTGTTCATTGCCATTAGTTTTTACATTCCCACATACAGTATGTTGCTTTATATGCATGCAGTCAACAACAAAAAAAAAACACGTCGTCTTCAGGCGTATTGTTTTGTGTATGTTATGTATACATGACACGCGTCATCTAGGGGTGGCTATGGGGAAGCCTCGTCGTGACCCGTGTCTGAAGTATAGATTGAAAACCACCCAACACGTTGGCCGGCGACAGCAATGACGTCACTACCGGTGCTGCTGCGAATATTAGTATAAAGAGGCACCGGCGAGAACCACATCATCCCTTATCATTGGAAGCTTGCGCCCCCCTTTCGCCAGCATGGCAAGAAACCTAGAGGACGCAATGTCTCTTTCCCTACTTGGGGAACCATGGTTACATACATAATCTGAGACGTTCCCTTTAATGGGAACTTTGAACTGCGTCTTCTAGGGGTCACTATGGGGAACGGAATACCCATGCCACCATGCTGAGGGGAGTGCAGGCCAGAACCATGGCGAGCCACTAAGTACCAGCTACACCATATCGCTATGGGAGTTGCCCTTGTCTGGACTTAGACTGCTGTCAGTGACATTACTCCCTACGGCCAAAGGCCTAGGCTACATACCCCAAAAAAACGTACCTGTTAGGGCCAGAACCCCTGGGCCCGGGGTAGAGCTCAAGGCTTGGAATCAGGATAGATTCCTTTAAGGGTATACGACCAAGAACCTAGAGTCATACTAAGTCTTGGCCTGTCACACAGGGGCTACCGCACGCTCTGTATATGCTGAAGGAACTGTCTCAACAGACCCCTAGTAGCAACACCCTGTTAAAGTAGGTATCCAGAGGATACATAGGAGGAGTGGTGCCCAAGGCGGAAACCGGGGTTTTAAACCACTCAGAAAGAGAACGAAGCTGTGCGCGTAGATCTTACCATACAAGATTCTAGAAAAGAACGCAGAGTACTAACGTGCGAACTTACCACAGTGTGGATTTTAGAGCGTGTACAAAGACTTAACATGCACACTTACCATAACATGGATTTTCTAAAAAATACTGTTCTAAGGGGTTCTCGTGGCACTCTGAAAGAGCAGCCCATAGATGTAAATGGTGCAGCCCAAAACGCTACGCTTGGGAAGTCATCAACGCGATCTAAGGCTTATAATGCTGGAGTGGCTGGCAGTAAATCTTGAGCTGAGGAGCAACAGCCAGCCTCATGAGGGGAGCTAGGACCAACAGCATGTTCCAATGGTTGGAAACAAGCTCGCAATTACTTAGCTGAGAACGGAAGCAAACCCTAGTTATCAACGGAGAGGAGGAGGCCTTGACCTGCAGCAGGTTCCAACGATGGAACAGTAGCAAATAAATAATTTTAATTTAGCTGAGGGGGGAGCACACACCCAGCTCTCATTCGAGAGGGAGCTCTACCTACAGCATGTTCCAATGCTGGAACGGCTAGCAGTAGTTTACCTTAGCTGAGGACCAGGGAGAACCAAACCCAGCTCTCAACAGAGGGAGGGAGCGAAGTAACATACAGCACGATTGTAGAAATCAGCAGAAGGGTAGAATATGCAAGCTAGCCAAACAATCAGGGCCACAGAGAGGCAAGAAGGAAGGGCCGATTTTCGCCTGATGAGGCTGGTTCCAGGTGCTTTGGAAAAACAGAGAACTCAAACTTCTCGTGTGAGAGGAGAACTCCGAATTCAGAATGGAGTAGTGTGCTCATAGGTAATCCTTTGATAAAGGGGAGCACTGCTCATTACTACCACGAGGATAGCCCATGGAGTGAGGAATCCAACTCATCAGAGAGAATTAAACGCTCGAAAGAAAGAAGTGAATGCACAAGCTCACATCAATAAACCAGACAGGGCCAGCATGAAAGCATAAGCCCAGCCCGGACGTCCAGAAAATTTTTGCAGTGACGCGCCGGGGGCTTGATGATCACGAAGGCTCCCGCAGAAGCCTGTGTTTTGGCTGCATGATCCAGGAAGTATGAAGCTGAAACCCGGCTTATCGTACCATCTGGACATATATCGACGAGTGAAATAAACACTGCAAGTCGAGCACCCGGTTTCTGAATCCAGCCGAGGGGGTGCTCACTGAGGACCTACCCCAGAAAAAGGACAGAAACAGATCACAAGGGGTCCAGGGAAACCACTGCAATAGAAAGGTTAGCAGAGAAGGGTTTATACAAACAAAACTCCCCGCCACATAAAAATAATTTAGAAAATGGATCGTACCTACCACCATGGTTCCAGCGTCAGAGCCAGAGTCCGGAGAAGAAAGCCTCTAGACGGTCTTTAGTAGGTGGTAAGTTATGGTGCTTTTCCACTGCGTGGTACGTCTCGGCTCAGTACGGCACGGCTCGGTTCGGCTCTGTTTGCGTTTCCACTGCAGTTCAGTAATGCTTTAGAGTGGGCGGGATTATTCACAAATCGTTATAGTTGCGCCGCCTCTACTACCACGACTCCTAAAAAAAAACTTTCATTCCGCGTCGCCCCATAATCAAGCTCTCGCTGGATCCGCTCCTCTGTTATCAACGAGAGGAACGTCTGTACTTCAACAGACAACGAAAATAGCCATTTTTTGGTTGTTAAAAAAAAAGGTGCGCTCGTTCAAAAAAAAGTTACGTTCAATCTTTTGCTGGCTGTGTTGATTTAAATCTAGCAGTTCTGTTGTGATTGTGTCGCAAGTTCAGTGACGCAGCAGGGTAGTGCGATTTCCTCGGCCAATACGCTGATTAGCAGAGTTTAAATGTCACGTTTTGGTAACGGTACGGTTAAAAAAAAACACCCCAAAATGAGCACATACCGTGCAGATACCTACAATGCAGTTGAGTAGAAAACGTTTTAGAGAAAAGCGCCAAAGAAGCATTAGAAGAACAACCAAAACGTCATAGGTCCAATAGGAGACTGTTATGCAGGAAGTTCCCACCTAACCTCAGTCAGGTGGAGAGATGGTGGTTACAGGGGATTAGGAAGGGGGAGATAAAGGGCAGATGTTTTTATTTAAACCCAGAGGGAAGGAATGAGTTCTAAGAACATGTATCACTCTGATCCGGATGAAAGCGCTGGCGCCTTGTCTGGATCACATCCCTTAGGTCTTGCCTACCTCACTTTGACCCGCAATTCTTCCTGCCCCTACCCGCAGGCGGGGGAGGAGCGCGAGTCGCGACACTAGCCTTCTGTGCTCATCTCTGATCCTCAAACCGAGACGGGCCAGGACCCCTGGGTTGTTCGGGCTCAGACCTGGACCTTCGTGGAATGAAGGATTTGAAGGCCGCCGAGCGTGCATTCGCCTCCCTGAACTTCTCGCACCGGTAGTGACGTCATGGCTGTCGCCAGCCAACGTGTTGTTGGTGTTTTTTCAATGTATGTTCAGGCACGGGTCACGACGAGGCGTTCCCCATAGTGACCCCTGGAGGACGCAGTTCGAAGTTCCCATGAAAGGGAACCATGACACATCTTTGCAAAAATCTTCATGTTAGCATTAAACCTGATTTATATAAGGGTAAAGGAGGAGTTATGGTTGTACTTTCCAGTCATACAGATGTTCTGTTTCTACCTACTAAGCTGTACTTTTTATAAGCAAACTGTTCAGCCTGAGATGCACGATGGCTTTACTTTCATGTTCTCTCTGTTCTGTTTGTCACATTCGAGAATAAATGAATGATTTCAAGGATGTGGACAAGGACTGAGATGCTGAGAGTGGAGAGGAAGAGTGACATAAAGAGGAAAGAAGTTCATTACCTAGCTGAAAAGGAGGCAAATGGCTTTCATAGTCGCCATGGGAACAGAGCTTTCTCTCCCTGACAAACCTATAATAAGGTACTTCACTGGCCTAAACACAATTATTGCATGTTAAAAAGGGAAATATTGCTTTCCAGTGTAATAGGTGGTAGATATTGATTCACATGGGTGTTCAAGCAGACCTTCAGTATAAATGTTTAATTTGCCTCTTAATTCAGATTTTGGCCACATGAAAATTTTCACAAGAAACTTTTTAAAATTCTATTACTAAGTTGACAAAGCAGTGAATGAAGGGGGAGCATTTTTGTAGTTGTTTTAATATTCATTCAAGGCTAAAGTCAAATACCAAACAACCATATAATGTGAAAGAAATGTGAATTTCCTCTCAATGTTTTTTATCCTTTCAGAAAAATAATAGATTTGCTGTGGAGTTAGTTATTAGTTGTAAATTATCCAACAAACATATAACAAAAACAATACACCAACACACACACACACACACACACACACACAAAAAGTATCAAATAATATTACTGTTTTAATAAATTATTAATAATACTGCTTGTATATAGATAACAGTGAAAGTAAAATAGCAGAATGTTTTTATTTATTAAGGTTTATTGAAGGATTCAAGATATGAAAGACTGAATGTACCAGAATGCAATTTGCATCAGTGGATTTTCGTATATATATCCTTTTATATCTAGTGTGTGTGTATATGTAATTTCTTTTTTTTCAGGTGCAAGTGCTTATCTTTTCTCGGACTGTATGATACTATGACAAAACAGTTAAACAACAGGCTGTGAACATCAGTGGAAGTATGAAAAATATTAACAAATAATCATTAAAACAGCATTTATTCATTTGAAAGGGTTTGATAAATGAAATGAATAAATTAAATATAGATATTTTTTTATTTTATAAAATTGAGATACGAGTTTAACATTAAAAAATCTTGAAAGTATTTCAAAGAATTCACCAATTTGTCAATATTATTATATATATTAGAATATAAGTATATGTATATATAAGTATATTAGCCGGCAGCCATATCACCCTGTAACCCAAGACGGGTCGCCCACTGAAGCTAAGCAGGGCTGAGCCTGGTCAGTACCTGGATGGCAGACCTCCTGGGAAAACTAGGTTTCTGCTGGAAGAGGTGCTAGTGAGGCCATCAGGGGGTGCTTACCCTGTGGTCTGTGTGGGTCCTAACGACCCCAGTATATTGATGGGGACACTATACTGTCAAAAAAGCACTGTCTTTCGGATGAGACGTTAAACTGATGTCCTGACTCTCTGTGGTCATTAAAATCCCCGGATGTCTTTCGAAAAGAGTAGAGGTGTGACCTCGGCATACTGGCCAAACTCGCCCATTGGCCTCTGACCATCATGGCCTCCTAACAATCCCCATATCTGCCGATTGGCTTCATCACTCTGTCTCCTCAACACCAATAAGCTGGTGTGTGGTGGGCATTCTGGCACAATATGGCTGCCGTCGCATCATCCAGGGGGATGCTGCACACTGGTGGTGGATGAAGAGATACCCCCTGACAATGTAAAGCGCTTTGAGGCCTAGAAAGCGCTTATCCCTAAACTGTTTTAATGAATATATATAGATATATGATAATATATATATATTATATATATATATTATATATATATATATAATATTATAATTATGTCACCTATGGCGTGTTAGTAAAATAAGCCTTCTCTGTAATGAGGGATGAATTGCTAATAAAATCCTAGACTTAAGCCAGCCAGAGGGTTACTGATTAATCTGCTTCGGGTGCAGCAGGGATGCTGGAGGCTCACGGCTGCACTGGAGGCCCCGGCTGTATGTGGCTGATGATCACACACGTAGAGCCGGGAGCTGTGTGTAAGGGTTACTGGGGATTAAATAGCCGGGCCACCCCGACCTGGGCAAATTGTTTTAAACCCCATTACAGCAGCCACACTATTTCCTTCTTATCAAGCCCCCTGCAGCTTCTCATTAATATTCCAGATATATGGCCGTGCACGCTGTATCA